>JAOBAT010073046.1:0-21397 GCA_026413305.1 Hydrozoanthus tunicans | reverse complement strand
GAGTCTATTTTGGCATAATATTCTCGATTATTCAGTTGGCGCATGGCTTCTTTTAGGTAGTCTTTTGTGTCCATTAAGACTGTAGCTCCCCCTTTGTCTGCTGGTTTTATGACAATGTCTTTATTGTTTCGTAGGCGCCATAGTGCCACATCTTCCCGCTTACTCAAGTTTTTACGAACAGGGTGGATGTTTCGGTTAACAAAGTTGTGTATATGTGTATAAATTTCAAGCAGGCTTACGTAACGTATTAAAATACTACTTTGTGATACCTAACCTATGGCATTATTTTTCACCATCCGCTGAACTCATCAAAACTGAACTGCTTTCCGCGTAGCCCTTGTAAAATGGTGTTTTTCTTTATTGTCCGAAGTAAGGAGATTACTTATGTTTTTACTTTGATTGTTATCTCTATTGTTTTGTACACTATGCAACCATACCACTCTCAATTATGATAATCTTTTCTATTACCTACACCATGCCACCGCACTGTCACTATTATACTAATTATCACAAGGAAGACCAAGCTATATAAGCTGTATTGGTTTCTTTTCAGCTTCCTTGCAACAAAATTAATTTTTTTAAATCAGCACTATTGTGATATATTGTTGTTAAATGTGGTAAATAAACTGAAACTAAACTGAACTAAATACTTTTAAAACGGTTTTTGAAATCGGTTTGATTTCGATAGGTGTTACGTTTGCGTCAGTTGGTTAGAAAGAAATTGATAGCTTGGGGCTCTTGGTTTTTATGTAAAGTAGAAAGTGTATGCATATTAACTTGAAATAAACAGTACGGGAGACATATACTTTATTTTGACTCGTGGCAACTTTTCCCAGTAAATCATTTTTAAGAACCTAACATAGAAATTACCTAGTCAAAATTACTTCATCTACTTTGCGTTACGTTTACGTCAGTTGGTTAGAGTGTAATTGATAGCTTGAGGCTTTTGGTTATTATGTAAAGTAGAAAGTTATGCATATGAACTAGAAATGAATAATACGGGAGACACATACTCTATTTTGACTCGTGGCAACCTTTAATTTCCCAGCGAATCATTTTTAAGAAGCTAAATGAGAAATTATCTAGTCAAATTATTAAACTACTTTATCATGATAAGCAACATTCTAGCGGTTTTGTTCCAATTAAATAATTTGACTTAGTACGCCAATATTATATATTGTTAGGAACGTGTCATTTTTGTTGGCTTAATGGGTTTGTTTTGATTAAAGTTCAAGATGTTCAGATTTTGTTTACGTCAGTTTCATAAATTAAAGTTGTCAGCTTAGGGTTCCAAAACTTTACGGATACCAAATGTATGTATATGGCATGTACATAGTAAAGACATAAAGACAAAGTCTACAATGCTACCTGGAAGAATTATTTTTTGACTCTAGGCTTGTTTTTCCTAACTAACCTTGTCAAAGCACCCAAACTTTTCCAGTTTGTTTGATGAGCGACATCTACCCCTTTTATTGCAATTAAAGACATTAGCGTAAAACTAACTATGTATAAATGTCAAGCAGCTTTATACGTAACCTTTTTAAAAAAATTTAAAACAGTTTTTAAGATCGGTTTGATTACGGTAAGTGTTACGTTTGCGTCAGTTGGTTAGAAAGAAATTGATAGCTTGGGGCTCTTGGTTTTTATATAAAGGACGTACTTAGACATGCAGCGTATCAGACACACAAGGACGATGGCTAGAATGCATACTAGAAAGATCATTTTTTGGCTCGTAGCAGTTTTCCTTGCTAAAAGTTTTGTTTTGTGCAAAAAGGCATGTTTGCTTTTAAGTTTGCTTATGATCCCATTTTGCCAGATTAGGACTAAATCTAAAACGAAGTTCCCTTCAAATTAGCCTGTTATGACTACCAATTCGACCAGAAATTAAATAATTTATTTTTCTTTAGATTCCTCAGCTAAAGGTTGAAAAGAACTCAATGGCAGATACGGTGGATGACTTGGGCAAAGAACAAGAAGCTACAGATTCGGAACCCAACAAAAAGCTTCTTAGCCGAAATAAACGTTGGGAAAATGGGCCTGGTCTTGGATCTACTCAAACACCACAACAGCAATTTAATCTTCAAGTGTCGATGCATTGCAGTACTTGTATGGTAGGTAATGGAAACAGTTAACTTATAACTGAAATACAAAATGTAAAAATCAAGTTGCATGCTTCCAGGTGAATAACCCCAGTGACCTGACTAATAATAGAAACAAATTTTGCTTTACACAAAATAATTCTCAGTCTACAACAACAACTTTAAAGTGCTCAGTAAATTATTACAGGTTACCATAAGGATATTGATTGGATACTGTTTGCGGTATAGAAAGAGCACAGCCATTTAGAATACCACAGCTGGTCGAGCTAAATGACTGCGCAATGCGCAGAATACTTGAAGCACAGTATAAACTGTGTTTACAATTAATTACATTACACTTGAACGTAAACAAATTTACCTTAACCGATTGTTTTTCTAAGAGGAAATCAGTGCAAGCAGTTTAAACAAAAAAAAGTTTACTTTAAGTACCAATCAATTGTTTGAAGTTGTTTGATTTACAACAGTTTATCTAACCAAATATTTCTCGATCTTATTATATCCTATTCTGTAGGCAAAGTGTGTACCGTACATAGCTGGTATTCCTACTTCTGCCTCCAAACCTCAATGTTGTTCGTGGTATGGAAAACGTGGCTACAAAAAGAATGGAGTCTATCAAATTTACAACACAGATGGCAGACCTTTCAAGGTATATTGTGACTTCAACAGCCCAGATGGTATGGTTTGGACCTTGGTGATGTCTTGGAAGACACAGTTTAGAACGCTTCCGCAGTTCAGATCAAACATATTTTCACAGAACGCGCCGATGAACTCTGCAAACCCAAATTTTGATTCCTATCGAATGTCCTTGGACCAGATAAAGTCTCTTCGCAAATGTTCTACCCATTGGCGATCAACTTGTAGTTTTCCTAAGTTCCAAGTCAAGGATTTCAGGGATTATGTTCGTGGTAGTTTTAATGATTTTGATATCGTTGGCGACAGCAGCAACAATGTTTGTAAGCCGGTCGAGCTTGTGAACATCAGAGGCCATGCGTCACAAAACACATTCGTTCGATTCTGGCAACAGTCCAATTTAGCCGGTCTCCATATCAGCTATGATGCGAGATCACTCTGTCCAGCGGGTCCCGGATCAAACGGAGTCTTCAACCCAATTTCAGGATCCCTACCTAGTGAGGACAATTTTGGGTATTATGGCCTCGCTAACCCAGCTTTCCGCTGTACTGCCACTCAACTGGACACCACACAGTGGTGGTTTGGCGCACCTTGCAAGTATTAGGAACTAAACTTTAAAATTACAATCTGGTCGTTATCTTACTCGTGTAGCGTCTTACCATTAGATAAGTGTTTCCTCCAAAAAAACTAATGCAATTTTTAAATTCATGATTAAAGTTTTGATCTCTTCTTCATCAAGTTTATTTAATTTGCAATTTAATTAAGCTGAACTTGATTAATGATTGTTCTTGCTATATTCTTTTTTCATTAAACACAATACATCTACAGTACATGTTACAATATTTTACATTTCAATATTATGTGTTTCTCTAAAACAACGTTTTACATAAATAAGAAAGTGATTGCTCTTTGGATATAGAAGCCTTTGGATGGTTCCAGTACGGTCAAAAGTTTCATGACTTATTTATTTAGCTTCACTACCCTTAGGTAGTCGGAGAACCCAACAGGCTTTACCACCCAATTACTGGACTCCGAGGGCCTAAGTTTTAACCGTTTGCAGATGTTGGAGTAAAGGCAGCACCTTCTCCTCTTATTTTAAGACCCTGAGTGAAGGTCCGGCACCGGGAATCGAACCCGGGCCTACCGCACGAAAGACTGGCGCCTTATATACCAACTAGGTTAACCAGGCGGCGATACGACTTACAATGACAGATAAAAAAAACAGTTTTGATTGAGTAGGTTTCAAGATTTAAGCTTGATTATATAACATCGTTGTAACGTAGAAAATGATGACCATGGAAGTGTAGCTTCGTTTTATTTTGTATTGGGACGACAAAAAGCAGCCATTCTCGAGGTTTGTTTCACGTTTAAATTTCTTTGGAATATTTGGAATATTTGATGGAAGTTTTACTTTATCAATCTTTGAAACTCAGAATATTTTTAAAGTATTTTTTAGTGGCTCATTTATTTTTCTTCGTGAGTATTTGTGAAAACAAACTATTCCTTTTCGTTTCACCTAAAATTCACTTTCTCATTGCAAGTTTACAAAGGATACACAAAGGCAGCCAACATTCATGACGACCGCTTGTTTATGTTTTTTTGCAAGTGTTTCGAAGATTCAGATTTGCGCTCTTCATTCTAAGTCAGGAGGAGTACTACACTAAATTGCATTAATTTCCCTCTCAAAATTTTTATTCGCCAAACATTTGTTCTGACCAGTGGTGGAAAGATAGTACTCTGACGATCAAGTTGTCAAAAAACTGAAATGCGTACGGGTTAGTTACTTCAGAACTCGAAAGAAGCGCCAGTTGGTAAAAAAAAGCCGGCAAAAATCGAGATAATATTTTTTGAGCAAATACTGGTTCTGTTGTTTTGTTGATGAAATCAGTTTAATTCAGATGTAGTTTCGAGAGCTACATTTTTTTAAAATTCTCAACGAGGTGTCTGAAGCTTATTCTAGGAAAGAGTAATTTACGATTGTAAAGAGCAATGAAAGGCTAAGCCCCTGAGACAAATTCGTTTTTTAGTCAACCCATGGTAAGGTCTTTAAGATGCATTAGAGAGTTCACAATAAGCTTTTGCAAGTATTACTGTTAAACTTTATCACGGCAATCTTTTTTTGTTACGGACTTGGTAGGGGTTATAGTTACAATGTTTTCAGGTATTCCAAAACTTGTCTCTAAGTTTCTTTTTATTTAAGCAAAAGTTGGGTAATCAAAAATGAACGTGAGAATTTTGTAGTTGCTATTACTGTTATTGTTACGGAATGGCTAGTTACTAAAAGCCACCACAGGATCATTTCATGTTAAAGCTGTGCTGTGAATAAAAGGGATAAAGAAAACAAAACGACAGCGGAGATCCTTCCATGTTGTTATCGTACAGTAAACTAGCCGTTCAATTGCAAATTCAACACTCATAGATGATAAGGATAATAAATATTAATAAGGGCAGAAAGTTAGTCGTTGAGCAGCTGCAACAGTCATAAACAGAAGCAATTCTTATTTTGAAAGAACCGTTCCCACAGGCATTCCAAAAAAACACGCATCACCGAAATGTATGCTTCTACTATACTTGCAAACACTTCCACAAATGATTCCACTCAACGGAATATTCTGGATAGATTCTTTGATTTTCGACTTTTACTCGAACTTCCTGTAATCCTTGCGATTTTTCTTGGGAATATATTAGTGAGTAGTTGTTGCAAGAACAAAGGCGTTTCATTCTTATGCCAACTTCCTCGTAAGTTTGTCTGTTTCTGATCTTATGGTTGGCCAAGGCTAGATGTTTAATATACGTAATGTGCTATACTCACACCAGAATGTTGTGTCTATTATGGTCCCAGAAGAAAACTATTGCTTCCGGCACCCAACAGTCGTTGATTATGACAAGGCAACGGATCACAAAACTTCTTGAAATAATTATTGTAGCCTTTACCTTCACCTCTCTGCCCTATAGTGGAGCAAACTTTGTGTATGCATTGCTCGGATGCAAAATGGACCGATTGTTTGAATATATTTTTTATTTGCTTTTACTCTCTGGGAGCTGCGTGAACCCTTTTCTTTACTGGTTCCATAACAAGAAATTCAGGAAAATCGCTAGGACTATTCTACGAGGAAAGACTTGATTCTAGTTATGTCACAAATGAGACCATATTGATAAACCCTAAAAGATTCTTGACATATCCAAATCGCTTTAAAAGTACAAAAATATGTATCGGTTTTGTGTCAATTTTGTTTTGCAAAAAATGCCGATTTATAAAACGCCTGTCCTTTGTAATGTAGAAAAGTGTACAAGCAATAATTGTTTCTCTCCCAAACAGAAGTTTTAACTTTTTTTCTTTAAAGTGTATATAACGGCTCAGAAATGGCTTTTACCACCGATTCTGCACATGTTTCCAGTCTGAATTTTGAAAAAATTAACTGATTTACAGTTTTCCCCTTCGTTTTATGGCGTGTAAAAAACGCTACCCGTTTTGCTCTTGACCGAGTCAAGGGAGGCTTGGGTCCTAGAAAGGCTGTGACGTCAAGTAAGTGTCCTTGTTGCGTGTGTCAAGCAAAGTTTGCAGCGTGTTGTATTTTTATTTGAAATAGGTGGAATGTGTTCTTATTCTGATGCCGAGGCCGAATCAGAATCTCCAAGGAGTAAAAAAAAACTCTTATTACCGTCAAAATCTTTATTTTATTCTTTTGGTAAAATGTATGAAAAGTCACTTAATAAAAGCTATTACTTTGGCCAAGGCACTAATTTCAATCTTCATTGGTTGGTTATTGTCATATGACAGCAAGAGCGGAAGTAAACAAAATATTTTTAACAAAAGCAATACGCTCGCTAAACCATTGCACCTACCCACGCTTTGAACAATTCTCTAATATAACAGTTAATGATAAAATCCCAACCAAAATACATACTTCAATAAAAAGGTTTTTCTGGAAGCGTTTTTTGTGGCTGCATGTTAAGTCTCTATGAATATCACAAATTGTTGAAAATTATTGGGTGTAGAGCCAAACCTGAGTATTTGATACTAACAGCGCTGGAATCAGAAAGAGTTCTAAGACAGAACATGAACTTAAGCAATGCATAGTTTATAAACTTTACCACAAATCGTCTGGCAAGTTTCATAAAAGTCGGCTTTTACAACAGGTAAGTTTGCATAGATGTGCTACAAAAAATGCAAGTAAAAACATGTAAAAAAAGGAAAAAATGGTGTTTGGAAAGCTGCAGCTTGTCTCTAGTATTCTCTCGAAGAAAATTTCAAATAAAATCGCTTTTCTTTTCCAACAAGTCAAAGTGAAGTTAATGTTACATAACAAGTTTTGGTTTGTCATTCGCTTTGTTTTGACAATGGGCACTGTTGGTTTGGTACTAATATGTTTGAAAACATATACATCTACTTAAATTCCCCGACCTAATTGTGTTCTTAGAACGTTAAATTAATTTATTTGGAATTTTCAAGCCTATTGTTCTTATAGAAAAGGCTTTTACTGAAAAAGGTGTGTATAATGAACCTTGACTTGCCAGTTTTGTTTATTTATTTATCTAGCTTCACTACTCTGAGGTAGTCGGAGAATCCAACAGGTTTTGCAACCAAATTATTGGACTCCGAGGGCCTACGGTTTAATGTCCTTATCCGAGAAGACGCAAAGGTCTAACCGTTTGCAGATGTCAGGACAAAGGCAGCACCTTCTCAGTTATTTTCCTTGAGTGAAAGTCGGGCACCAGGAATCGAACCCAGACCTCCCGCATCACAGACTGGCGCCTTACCAACTGGGCTAACCAGACGGCGGTTGAAGGCCATGCAAGTTCTATGTCGTCATCTTCCTTCCTTGACTCCTGGTAAAAGGTTTATTAAAGAAACTCCTCTTATTTTGTACATCAGTACAAGTGCTATGTATAGTTAAACTTTCAATAAATGAAGTCAACTTCTCTAACGCAAGTTAAATGAACTAAAACTCTAATAACACCTTGATTTGTTATGAAAAATAATAGAATTTTTAAATCAGAACAACACTTCGCAACACCCTATGCTGTCTAAGATGTTCCAGTGGGGCGAGAGCAATTACTATGAGTTGATAAAAAGTTTGCTCCAACAATAAATGAGCAATAGCTCAATGTGTGTTGCCTTTTTAATTCCAGGCTATCGTTCAACGAAAATTACCGAACACAATAGAGTGACGCAAAAATCCTGTTACTATCAGCTCATTTATCAAAAGAGTTGAACAACTGAACAAAAAACTTTTTTAAAAAACCAGCCTAACCAAACCAGAAGACCAGAAACAGACAAGCTTACAAGAAGGAAGTTTGTGTAGGAATGAAACTCCCTTGTTTTTGCAACAACTACAATCGCTAAGCTATCCCCTGACAAAACCGCCCAGAGAACAGATTCGCTCTTCTAGCTAGTAAGAAAGACTACTATGGAGTATTAAGAATAAGTTTAACTGCCCATGTATTAATCATTGTAAATTTGTACGTTGTTATGTTTACTTTTCGAAATGGCCAAACCTGAAAACCACAGAGGAAGAATCCGACTTTTTCGTTTAAAGGGAGGGGAACACCTCGAAAAATAAGATGGCTTGTCCGAAAACCAGAAACAAGTTTATGAGCGATACGTAAGAAATTGTTCCAGTGATTAGACATATAGGTGCTTTAAGCCACACAATGAATCCATTTTTCCATCTTTTTCCTATTTTATTCCATGTAGATGGAGTCGTCGGAACAATTTCCTACATCACGACTAGTCTTTGGCCACTCGAATCGGACTTCGAAAGCCACGTAACTTGCATGGGGCCCATTTCTATATGGCTGCGAATCAAAGACAATTTTTTTCTCTCGGTTACATCATTCGATTTTTTATCGTCCTAGTACGAGAAGAATTTCTTCACTATTTTGCAGCTGTTGGAATAGAAATAGCATGATGGCGAAAGAAAAGCGGTTCCCAATTAACAGCTTGTTCTTAAAACAAAGAGAAAAAGTCACTGACGGAAATGAAATTTTGTTTCAAATAGTCTTGTCCTTCGGATGGAAATTTAATCTCGTCGCGCTGTCTTCGTTAACAGCAAATTGTTTATACCCACCATTTCTGTCATATGAGGAAAATCAACCATTTTTTAGCTTAACTGACTTTTCCCTGCAATCACACTTTTATACATTGCAATGGACATGCGTGATATAATTTGGCGTTTTAGTTAAAGTAAAATTGACAAAAAACAAAATTTCAAATAATTTATTTCAAATTTCATTTAAGCTTCGTACATATTTGTGTACCTTCAAGGCATTTTTCATAATCTTTTAGAAAATGGAGATGGTTCGTAATACTTCATCTGTTTGTTATGTATTGAGAGTCTTTCGAGGTCCTAAAGAAAAATTTGCTTCGAAACACTGTAGTTCTTTATGCGAGTCAGATAGCTCAAGACTTGGTAGTGTAACAGTGTTTCTCATTTCGAAGAAAATTGGATCCACTCCTTCGACTATCCCATCCGAAGCCCTTTTTGAAAACATGGCTCATGTATTATGAAATTAAGTCTTACGTCGTAAAATATTTCTAGCGACTTTCCTGAACCTCTTGTTATGGAACCAGTAAAGAAAAGGGTTCACGCAGCTCCCAGAGAGTAAAATCAGATTTGTATTGTACCCCAAAAATTTGTCCACTTTGTATCCTAACAAGGCATAAGTAACAATTGTTCCATGGTATGGCAGAGAGGTGAAGGTAAAGGCTACAATAACCATTCCAAGAAGTTTTGTGATTCGTTGCCTTGTCATAATTACCATTTGTTGTGTGTTGGAAGTAACATTCTTCTTCTGGGACCATAAGAGACACAGCATCTTAGTGTAAGTGTAGCACATTACCAACATTGGTAAACAGTATGCAAATCCAAAACTCACTAAGCTGAGAAGAGCAGAATGGTGATCTGCAAGCTTCACGCTTTCAGTAATTGCCGCCTTGAGAATAGCAAAAAACCATAAGAAAAACAAAACTAGTTTAAGTTTCAAACTCTTTATTTCAGTTCGAGCTTGAATCGGTTTTGCAATCCCACGGTATCTTTCAACGGAAATTACCAGAACAGTATAGAGGGACAAAAAAAATCCTACTGTTATTGTGAAATCTGTTAAAGCGGCAGCTGAATAAATAAATATACCAAACACCCAACCTAACCCCGTCAGAAGATCAGAAACAGACAAACTTACAAGAAGGAAATTTGTATAAGAATGAAACGCCTTTGTTTTTGCAACAACTGCAATCGCTAAAATATTCCCAAGAAAAACTGCAAGGATAACAGGAGCTGCAAGTAGAAGTAGAAAAGGCGAGAATCCATCCGGGTTATTCATTTTAACTGGTTCGCTGGTGGAACTGTTTGCAACCATGGACGAAAAACACATTCTGATGACGCGAATTTTGGAAATGACTGTTATATTGGTTCCTTTAAGAAATGAGAGCTGCTGTTATCTATCTGTATTGATCGACAGCTCTTGTTTTACGAGTTCTGTGGCTGCTCGCTGCTTATCTATACCTATCATTACTAAACTTTTAACCTCGAATATTGCGTTTCTAACATTCTAAATGGTTCATACAATCTCGGTTATCAACTCATCTCGGTTATCAACTCACAGCGCATGCGTATACCAAATTGACCATATATTGAAACTGCAGTGTAATGTTATAAAGCTGAAATAAGGTTCTGAAAAAATTTTGATTACCGATAGGCTTTGGAAACTCAAGAAATTTAGTTAAACAATTACTCCATTCGCGATGTTGAATGTAAGATGATTTATTGTCGGATACGAGATAATTTATTGCCAGCTCTGGTTGTTTACTATATCGTACCCAGCGCGTACCACGATAAATATTCATCACTCTTGTCAACTACAAGTGTTGAACATGTAACCTGAACTGAGGCCAATAGTGTAATTTAAGGTAACAATAACTTTGAAAGATCTCCGTTGTCACTTTGTCTTTTTTTCTTTTTCTTTTTACAATACAATTTCAACAGAAAAATAACATGACAACCAACACATTCACCATGACATTTCAAAAGACAAAAACGATTATAGTGATAATGACTGGAAGGTTTTCATTATATTATTTTAATTATCGAACCTCTTCTTGAAAGTCGTGTTTTATTGGGTCTACTGGCAATTGGGCGATTCCTTCTGCAATATTCGATCCGTATTCGTTTCGGACTCTTCAAATTTGACTGTCAGAGTATGTTCCGCGATAAGTGATATTAAATGATTGGAGGGGCCATGGGGAGAGGAAAGCCTTACTAATCTAGAGTCCATGTAAGAATACCCAACCATTAAAAAAAAAGGAGGGAATCAGAATCGTCAAAGCACAAGGACATTATACACAAAGTATCAGTAAAAGACCGCCTTATTTGAATATTAGCTGCGTAACTTGCAATGCTAGTTGAGGTCCAAATCTTAATCAGATGCACTAGCACTGAAGTTTTACTCCTGCACTTCAAGACTATAGTCTAAAAAACTTACAAAGCTCTCAGCATATTCTACTTGATAGGCACAAAGAAATTCATTATATTCTGCCGCGTAAAAAGGTATTTGGATTCATACTCGCGGCATGTAGTAAGGAATTAAATGGCTATTTAAGCTTTAGAAGACATTTTTCCGTGTTTTCGTACTCTGTTGGAATCACGCGGGTTTGTTCGGAGAGCGCGGGAAAAGGCTTGGATCACGAGCTGAAAGCTAGTGATTCAAAATGTCATCGGGTGTTCCCCCAGCAATTCCAATTATGTCATTCATGTATTTTATCCAGATTTAAAAAAATTGCAGTAGGCAAATCAGAGCGCGTGATTTACTGAATTTACTTTCTAAAAAGCCCATAAATTCTTATCAGAATGTATATAAATAAATTCACCGTTAGAATTTAAAAATCCGCTTAGAACTCAATTGCGGAAAGTTTTTTTTGAAAGGGGGAGGGAGGACACCGGTCTGACATCAGCTGACATACAAATATTGCCCGGCGAACAAGTTTACCATCTCATCCTCTGAACAACCTTAAAGGAAAGTCTTTGTTTACGAAATATCAATCGAAGACAACGAGTTATTTATCAAAGGTGATTTCATTTGCGTGAATCTTTAACTTTTAAGTCCTAAGCTAAAAATCTAAAAAGATAAATAAGAACATAAAGGGCACACGTATTCGAGTTGTTCTCAGTTTGACAAGTTCCAAGGGCCAAGCTGTTCATGAATGAACTGCATTTCAATACTTGGCCTCTTCCTCAGAAAGCGGGGAGTCAGGATGGCCGAGTGGTTAGCGCTCGCGCCTCCCACTTCTGTAGACCCGGGATCGATTCCTGGGTTTGCATGTGGGCTAAGATTTTGTTGATCTTCTTCTGACTCCGAGGGTTTTTATCCGGGTTCTCCGGTTTTCCTCCCTCCACAAAATCGACTTTCACGCCTAGATCTGTGCCGTCGAGCAATTAAACATAAGCCAATGTCTTGGGAGAATGGGCAACCACTCCCAGCGTAACGACGATAAATAAAGTTAGTTTAATTTTTTTTAAGCCCGAGTATAATTAGCAAGAATATTATACTATTTGTAACTTTCATTTTATCAGGGCCTTTCTGAAAATCACTCGCGTGAGAATGCCCCCTGATTAAATATGGTTATAAATAAATAAGGCTGCTTAACTTTAAACCTGGGTTAATCCAAAACTGAAACAGTAATTTCTTCTCTGAGGAAAGGTTTAAGGTTCATATGAGATACTGTTTAGATTTTTTGCGGGAAAACTTGTCAGTCATAAAATTACAGCCAATCAAACCAGTTTCTCAAAGGTTGGAGACAATAATAAATTAAGAATTTCACCCTGTGTTAGTGCTAATCGGCTTTTGAACAACTGGCCCCTGCTGCGAGTTGACTATTAAATTCATAGAAAACAACCACGAATAGTTACAAGTGGACATTAAGAATTAACTACAAAATTAAAAGTCTAAAATATCTATCTCTTAAGAACTAATTAAAAAAAAAACGAAAATAAAAGTTCAGTATCAATATCGTTAAAAAATTTACTGTTAAAATTGTTCAAGGTTTTGGATGACCTATTGCCTTCGCTAAGTGAGTTCCAGTCATGGACTGCATGAAACGTTAGTCTCTGTTTCTCCCAGTTACGCCTTACTGCCGGCAAATGCTTCTTGTTTCTGGTGTTATACTTGTGAGTTTCTTGACAGCACTTAGATTGACCCAGCTGCAAGTCGGCGTACACAAACTTGTTTCAAGGTTAAATGTTAGCGTATGGAGTATGTGTGGAGTCCAAATGTTTGGACAAAAATGAAATCATTATCCTATAACAAGTTAAACAAATGGGAATACTGCTTTTTTATAAAAAAAAATTACGAAGCAAAAAAATGTAACCACCATAAGTAAAACTTATTACATATAAAGGCTTCATTAGGTCATGAAAGTAACTGAAGTTTAATCACTCCATTTAGTATTTACAATATACAAAAAATGAGCTTTCCATCGAGTTAATCAATCAGAATTTTTTTTCTTTATCAACAACTTAACAAAAAGCTTCCATTTCTTAGATACGAAACTACAATTCGACTCTGTGACGTCAAGGAGTAGACTGCGAGAATAAAGATGGCAGCTCCCACACCGTTCATGTTGCACGTTTTGTAAAGAAATTGTCTTTGATGGTGCGACTTAGGAGATCGCTCTCATCTGAAATACCAAATAAATATTCTTAGACGTAAAACAACTCCAAATGGTTATTCCAGGTGGTCAAAACCTTTCTCTGTCTAGGCTCTCAGAGTATTTCAAATTTTTCGTTCTGTTTTCAACTACTTGTTGTTTTTGCTGTTGCTCCATAAAAGGACAAATGTTCATAAAGTCCTTGACCTAATGTTTGAAAATTTATAATCATCAACTTTAAGCTAAACATATCTCTCGATCTTCTGTGGTACTTTGAAGGCTTAACAGGCTTTTGCCTTTGCGTTGTGACTATATACTATCTCTATAACTTTCTTCATTTGTTTGAAATGAGGTAGCATGACAAAGAAGGAAAAGCGGCTTTCAAATAACTGCGTGTTTCTTAAAACAAACATTGAAGCTCAATAACGGAAATGAAATTTTGTTCCAAAGGAGCTTGTCCTTCCGTTTGGAATTAAATTTTGTGTTATCTTTGTTACAAAGAACCAATATACTTCTACTCTTACCTTCATATGACAAAAATAAAACAATCAAAGAAAAATAAATTTGACTTTTGGCTAAATTGAATTTTCTTCGGTGACCAGTGAGTTTCTATGTTTCATATCAAAATAAAGAATGTAATAAAGTTGGTGACAATGATAAAAATTTCAAAACAAACTAAAATTGATTGTTTAGTTTGCAATATAACACATGACAGAAGTAATACAATCCGGCATTTGAGTAAAATAAATTACTGCAATACCAAAAAAAAAAGTTCCAATGAAGTTTTTTAATAATTTCATCTAAGCTTATGCATATTTGTGTACTTTTAATGCTGTTATATAACGAGTTTTTAACAGTGTAGATAAGGCTCGTCACTTTTTAAATTTAATGTATGTGAAAAAATTATCTTGAGTTTCCAAAGCACAATTTCCTACTGTAAAGTTAAGGTATGCGTTCGAGATAGTTCAACAGTTCTCAGTTGCGCGAGGCAATGTTTTCGCGTCGCATTTACTCTAACCGACCTCTTTTTGCAAATTATTTTTTACCAGTATGATCTGACTTTATTATGAAATTAAGTCTTTCTTCGTAAAACACTTCTGGCAACTTTCCTAAACTTCCTGTTGTGGAACCAGTAAAGAAAAGGATTCACACAGCTCCCAAACAGTAAAATCGAAGTGAAACTGTAATTGAGAAGTTTGTCCATTTTGGATCCGAGCAATGCATATACAAAGTTTGCTCCACTATAGGGCAAAGATGTGAATGTAAAGGCTACAACAACCATCCCAAGAAGTTTTGTGATCCGTTGCCTTGTCATAATCAACATCTGTTGAGTTTTGGAAACAACAGCTTTCTTCTGCGACCATAAGAGACACAACATCCTGATGTAAGTATAGCACATAACTAACATTGGTAAACAGTATGCAACTCCAAAGTTCACCGAGCTCAAAACAACAGCAACATGCTCCGAAAAAAAAAGGATTGGCTCTGCCGTTCTGTTCATCAAATATCCGACTGCCGTTTCCAAGGTTGTGAATAAACTTCGTGTTTGCAGATGATATAATAATGGCGAAGAACCATATGAAGAACAAAACTAGTTTAAGCTTCAAACTCTTTCTTTCAGTTCGAACTTGAAAAGGTTTTGTAATTCCACGGTATCGTTCAACGGAAATCACCAAGACAGTGGAGAGGGACGAAGAAACACCAACTTTCACTGTCAAATCACTTATAGCGAGTTGAACAACTGGGAAATTTGAATCTATATTAAGTATCCAGCTCAACCCCACCAGAAGATCAGAAACAGACATACTTACAAGTAGAAAGTTTGTGTAAGAATGAAACTCCCTTGTTTTTGAAACTACTATAATCGCTAAAATATTTCCAACAAAAATCGCAAAGATAACAGGAATTTCGAATAGAAGCAGAAAATCTGATAATCTAACCAGAATGTTCCCTCGAACAGGTTCACTCGTCGAAATGTTTGCAGGTAAAGCAAAAGCATACATTCTGTTAACGCGAAAGTTTTTTGAATGACTGATGAAGTTGAGGTATCTAACTCCCTTGAATAGAAAGTGACCACGTGATGTCTTAAATAGATCGCCTACACATTTAGACACTTGATGATACCAATGACATGACAATAGTAACAAACAAATCGAACTCATGTTTATTGTTTGCCTATCAAAGCGTTGCTTCAAAGAAAATAAACTAGAAAGAGCCTAGGGATAATCTTGTTTTCGAAAATTCTACCAAAACCGGTAGAGCTGCAATAATTAACAATTATCCCTCAAGCCCGAATGGGCTAGAAAGGCCGCAGGCCGAATGGGCTATTTGGCTACTAGCCCATGAGGGCGAGAGGGATAATTGTTTTAGTAAAATCATACTAGTTGGTCCAAAATCAGAAGTAAAAAATATTTTTTTAAAGCTTACGACAGATCACGCGCAATCGCTACTCGTAGGCTATCACTAATAGCCTATAAGTAGCGTAGCCAATCAGAATACAGCATTCATGATAGACCACTAGTATGATTTTACTAACATAAAACAGTTTACAATTTGTAAGCATAAAGTGTGGATTATCAAATTGAACTAAAGACTTTTAATACTGAGTGGGTGTGACTCCAAAACTGGTGTAACAGTAAAAACTAAACTTTACTTAGTTAGCAACGGTAAACGTATTTACCTTGTGGAAATTATGTACAAAAAAATTGTAAAAGATGTTTTAATGAAACGAAAGGTTTATTCAATTTAACGAATAATTACGAAGCAAAATAATTGAGCCACAAACTGAAACAAATTCTACATTTTATGGCCGGGTTGCCAAGGTTGAGAACGCAGCAGCCATGTTTTGTTGAATTTCTTACGTGCCAAATGGACCTAAATTAGTTTTACTAAATTTGGGAAAAAAAATAAGCATCTCAATTTTACAGGGATTGAAGTTTTATTTCTCAAACAGATACAAAACAAAATAATTGAACCTTTTTTGAGTAAAACCTATAAGATTGATCATTGGTTTCCAAGTTCGAGAAAGAAGAAAAAAACCAAGTTTGATTTCGCATTATTACATAACATTTTCGATATAAACATTGAACTCGCTACCACTAACTGAAGCAATATACTGATTTTTTCCTAAATTGGAAAAAGAAATAAGCATCTCAAAGTTAAAAGGAAGTTTGGTTTTTCAAATAAGTTTACAAGAGTCTGTGAATTAAGGATTTTATCTGTAAACAACATGTTAATTACATGTAAATAACATGTAAATCACGATCTACAAACAGAATGTTTTAACTGCAATATAACTCTGGTTATTCGAACTCGGAGGACCCGAACTCCCAACTTAATGTATTAATTTCCGAAGTTAATTGATCTTAGAAATACAAATTTATTTATAACTTAGACTCGGTTGTTTCAAACACCAACTCATAAGATAAGTCACTCGTTTCCGTGGAGTTCGAATTAACAGGATTTTACTATATTTTGCCCCTACACAGCCGGAAGGCACCCCAAGTTTATATCTAGTCTAATAGAATGTTAACAATTTCTCATACAAAGTCTAGCTACAAGCTTGGGGTGCCTATGATTCCTAGTGTTTGTGTTGGTCTCAGTTTTATGGTACACAAACAAACTATAATTATAAAAAAATATATAATTCGCTTGAATGCCAACGTTTCAGTGTACTTCTGACACCATTATGAAGGCTATGGACAAAATTCTACAACTCAAGAATAACATTACATAACATAAGAATATTAGACTGTTAAACTAAAATTACACGAGGGAAATATAACTTGCTTGACAAAGCATTACAGAATAGAATTTTAGAATAACTACTCAAACTAGCTCAAATTAAAAATACAACATTGCATCTTTATTTGTTAATTAGCAACTCTGGATCAGTTGCCATTGCAAACGTTCTCAGGCCTGAGTTATTTTAACTAGTTTTGCAGCTGCGTGTCCTTGAATTTCGGTATCTATTTAGCTTAATTCAACGCTAAGTAAGTTAACTTGCATGTAAACTTTCACCTTATGTACACGAAGCTACTGATCTTTAGACCAAAATTCGTTTTTACAAGCAACCAAAAATTCTCGAAATTACTGTTTGGTTAAGATTAATGGTTAGGGTTGGGGAAATGATTATATCTTTTAATTCCAGAAATGAAAATGTGGAGTAGCATCAATAAACTCAATGAAAGTGTGTTTGTTTTTGGCGGCCAATATTGTATGCATAATTAAGTAGGGGTGAGCACGGAAATTTTACCAAATTATGTACCTAATCGAGCAACAAGCTGATAAACACGTTTTCCGCTACCTTTCAAGGATTTCCGCTGAAAACTATTTGGTCGGGCAAATCTATACATTATTATCGTACATTTACATCCCAACCGAAATTTCTGGAATTCTCCAGTAGATGGTTAATAAACTGTATGTGTTCGTCGCTCGTATCGCGATAAACCAGTTAAAATAGGAGAAAACCAAATTTAAAAGCAATTCGCGGCATCTATGCTATCAAGTAAATGCAAGAACTTGCGTTTAAAGCTAACACAAATACATTTTAGAGTCATTTGAAGTCAACACTACTGTATTAAGCCATTCAACTGTTGTGGAATTTGTATCATTGAAATCGTAATTTTCAAGTCATGGCGTCTGATATATCGTAGGATACTGTGTCCGCGGTTGAGAGATTGTCCGAAAAATAAACAGAACATTCTAACAGCCAATTGCAAGGACACTATATCCTCCGATATAACAGTAAGCCAAATAAGGGTTTGTTTATTTTATAACCTTTCCAATGCTTTTTTTCTTCGAACGAGTTTTCTGTTAAATGCAGCGGCAAATTTTTCTCTTCTCCATGCCAAAAGTTGGACAGAATGTAAAACTCTCAGTTTTAAGCTTAAAATGTTTCACAGAACTAGTAGAGGTTTAGCTTAGCTAAGTATTGAACTTTTGTTTAACGAATGCGAACACTCAGCTTTTTTCTTGTCTTCAAATACGTTTACGGCGTACTTTTTCGTTACAGGGTTTAATAAGTAGCAAAATAAACACAGCTAGTCCCCCTACGTTTCATCAAAACGTGCTAACCCCATTTTGGGGTCGAATTTCTTCGCAAAACAATGTGCAATCAGTACCAGGCCACAAGGTTTCAGCCGTATGTGTTTGTGGCAATGTCAGGCTGAAAATTTGCCAAAATTTGAAATACACACTTCCAAGTACTGTACATCCGAGGCGAGAAATGGCCGCGAATTATTTTGCGGCATCAAATCATAAACTCATTTGTTGGATTTCTTTATAGGCAATAGTGCTACGCTTTAGAAAAAAAAGAAAATGATACATGCTTTTTTCAAATTTTTATATTTTTTAAATCAACTTGTGTACATCGGCCCAAAGGATTGTATTTTAAGAGCATTTAACGAATACTTGAGGCGCCGCGCTTAGAATATCCCAAAATTAAAATATTCAGTCCTGGCATGGCTCGAAAACAAGACAATAATCCATAAAAGTGAGTTTATATGTGACCTTCGACGGCAAAAGGGACATTAAAGACTTTCCGTGAAACGGGTTTTCCTAATGATTATCTAACGGGTTGCTAACGAGTGATCAAGTCGTTCGAACGAGTGGGTCTGTTTTTCTAACGACCGAGCAAACTGTTCGAAAGAGTGGGTCTGTTTTTCTAACAACTCGACAAGCCGTTCGAACGAGTGGGTCTGTTTTTCTAACGACCGAGCAAACTGTTCGAAAGAGTGGGTCTGTTTTTCTAACAACTCGACAAGCCGTTCGAACGAGTGGGTCTGTTTTCCTAACGATTGATCTAGCCGTTCGAACGAGTGGGTCTGTTTTTCTAACGACCGAGCAAACCGTTCGAAAGAGTGGGTCTGTTTTTCTAACGACTCGACAAGCCGTTCGAACGAGTGGGTCTGTTTTTCTAAAGAGTGATCAAGCCGTTCGAACGA
This sequence comes from Hydrozoanthus tunicans, assembly GCA_026413305.1. NCBI lineage: Eukaryota > Metazoa > Cnidaria > Anthozoa > Zoantharia > Hydrozoanthidae > Hydrozoanthus > Hydrozoanthus tunicans. Next base: position 2,081 of record JAOBAT010073046.1, on the reverse strand, counting down.
GTGGGTCTGTTTTCCTAACGATTGATCAAGCCGTTCGAACGAGTGGATCTGTTTTTCTAACGAGTGATCAAGCCGTTCGAACGAGTGGATCTGTTTTTCTAACGAGTGATCAAGCTTTGGACAAATTTGAGCCAAACCTGCAGTGGTGATCTCTATCTACCTTAAGATACATCAGCAGCCCAAATTTGGCTTAAATATATTGAAAGATTATAGATTGGCAGCAGAATTTTTAAAAAATGTAAATTTGTTGGAACCCCACATTATGTCATCAGTTGAGAACTTTAAATGTTTATATTTCAAGAATCATAAAAGATTTTGAAAAAAAATTAGACCGCTATGCCTCATTTAGCAACTGAAAGCATACTTAAAAGCATACTTAATTTTGTTCGACTGAAAGAAGATCGCATTCTTAATTTGTGGCTTTCCTGAGCAAAATGTTATTCTATGCATGCAGATTTACCATTTTGGACGCCATTTTGAATAGATTATATATTGTAAGTATGACCGGTTGTTTTACCATCAGAGTTACAGCTTGTTTTCTTGCAAATAACACCTGATTTTGGCACGTTTGGGTTGAGAAATTTTGTGGATGGAAGAAACACAGGTGGAAATTTTTATTACGACATCAGAAAATTGTGCACTGATGTGTTTTGCAGGGAAAAACGTGCTACAAAACATTACTTTTAATCTTATCGCTCAAAATATGGCAAAAATACGCGAAAATCGTTTTGTCGGAATTGTTTTTTTTTTGTTTTTTTTTTTTACATCAACGGAGCTAAAACTTATTTCGAGTTTAAAAAAACGAAAAAGGTTGTTTTCTCTCTTTGTAAATCATGTTTTTAGCGAGCAAGAAGAAGCGATCAAACAGGCCGGACGAGGATCAAACTGGTTTCACGCTCTCTTGCAGGCGTTTTTGCCAGTTCTTTTATTACGATTCAGTATCGAGTAAAGTATTATTACTGTTTAATTTAAGTTATTGTTTAACTTTTATAATTTTTTTTATGATAACTTAGTTCTTCGACTGCAAGGATAGCAATGCAGTACATTCACAGGACCGTTCAATTTCGCTAAAGACGGCGACGAACACAGCTCAAAAGTATGTCTCCAATTGAACGCGTCTCGCTAGTTTTTTATTACTACTAGTATATAATGATTAGGTAAAGTATTATGCTCTTCATAATTTCGGTGTACTTAATGATTTTCTAGTCGATATACGGTAAGTAGTAAAGAATCGAAGAAAATATAGCAGCATCCCACAGGGCTCTGGTAGTAGTATAGAGTGAGCAGAATTACCCGTATTTTTGGGGAGCCGGAATTAATTATCTCTGGGATGACGTCATTGCTCATGAATAAAATTATCTTTCTTGTTTTCCAACCTCATGAATAAAATGGGCATTGTTTACATGAACTCTTTTGTTATGACAATGATTTTAACAGTCGTTTTTCTAAATTGGCGGCAAATGCATTAATTATGCAAAACAGCTATTGTTAGCATAGAATAGCTGTTAGTCTATGTTAGATTATGTACTGACTAGGTTAGTCTATGTTAGACTATGTTAGTCTTTGTTAGTCTGTGTTAGACTATGTTAGACTAAACTAGACACGTGATCGCGCCCGCGGGGGGGTACTCCCTATATTGGGAGGGTGGGTATGACCGTCGTATATGTTTAGGGGTTAAAATTGCCAGTCCGGTATTTTTTAGGGGTTGTTAAAAGAAATCTTGAGTTAAATCAAGAGCCTGGTATTTTTTAGGGTTTAAAACGTGAAGGTATTGGTCTGCGTGCAGTCCCGTGTTTTAGCAAACGTGCGTACTGAACAAGATAAGAGAAAAGTCCTTCGGCGAACGTCCAATGACGTGCGCGCCTTTATTTACGGCATATCACGTTCAGCGCAACACGAGGGGACTTAACGCCGACCCGCTAGCTACCCAAGGTAATTTCAGCGCTCGAACTTGCGATCCCAGTATTAAGAGTCGAACACGCTAACCGCTCGGCCGCTGTTCACTAAGTGATGAAAAGAAAGGGGGGGGGGGGGAGAAGGGGGTGCTTATAAGTCCCGGCCGGGGGGTTGGACAGAAAAAT
>JAOBAT010073035.1:0-21402 GCA_026413305.1 Hydrozoanthus tunicans | reverse complement strand
CCGAAGCAATCCCGAAAAAAGTGGACACTCAGACATCGCACCCGATAACAATATAGCTACTAGCGCAAGCGCAGTAGTTACAAAAAGGAACGCTTCAGTTCTGGTTTTAATTTAGTGATGCCGAAAATTTCTGAGAATTGAAGAGCGGAGGATATGGAGAACGTACGGATCGCCTTTAGAGTTAGAACACAAGGTAGAAGATGCAAGAGCATTGACAAGTTTTTCTGTCTTATGTGGCAATTCCAAGAACTATTGTGGACATCAGTTCTGCCCCACTTTGTAGATCCTCGCTTAAATTTTCTTGCGTTTTAAATTTTTTCTTTGTTCCCTTTTTGCATCGCCTTGGTTGACATGACACATGTTATTTTTATTTCTGCCCCAATAAAACAAACTTGCGGAGCATTAAACTAAAGCTTTTTAGGCCTGGGTGTCAAACTTTTATTCAACTGACAGATAAACTTCTACACTTTGACTCGCCTTGTGTACTCAATCTTTTAATTTGAAAATTTAAAAAAAAAATGGTAAATCATACACATTGAACCAAAAGGTCGTTGTGTTAGCAGCGAAGCTAATAATTTCATGGTGAATATGACAACTTTCAATCGTCTTGATCTTTTATTAACAAACATGTTTCGGCGTCCTACGCCATCATCAGTGTGAAGTACATTAAGTTCATGAGTTGTTTAAACAGCATTTAATCTCGTGCAAATGTAACATGGAATGTTAACTATAATTTTTGTTATAATATAAAGAAAGTAGCACTTGTGCATGACTCAAAGAAAACAAAAACAAAAGACTAAAGAGATAAAACATATTTGTCAATAAAAGATCAAGATGATTAAAATTTGTCATATTCGCCTTGAAATTATACACTTTGAACCACTGAGTTACGACATATATATTGTTTTATATGCATTTTCCTTCCCTGGCTCGCAAATTTTAAGTCGGTTGCAACCCCTCTTGTACCATTTTCACTCGCTAAACTCGAGTCTCCAGTTCTGGCTCACAGCTCTCATTACTATCGTCTGTGTATCTGGTCAAAGTAAGGGTTTGGGTTTGGTTGCGCTGACATTGTGGTGAAGATGAAACTTCGTTCTTTGTAAGGTAACGCAGCTCTGACGCCCTCACATTGGAGGGAAATCTGCGTTGTATCTTGCTGGTGTAGCGGCGTTGTAAGGCCGTTCGAAACTTTTGGATGAAACTCAGATAGATACAAGGGTTGATAGCATTATTTGCATGTGCAAGCACGAAGAATAATTGCTGTAAAACAACAAGATAATATAAGAAACACGAAACATCTTTCTTGATTATTGGTGGTATTAAATGGTGACGCGGAAAGCGGGAGGGACCTGAGTACACTCAAAGCCCGCTTTGTTTACTATATCTCGTCCATAATTTTAATCTACACAATCGTATCGCGTATAACACCGGATGGTATAAAGGGAAATCAGCTTGAATATTTGAAGATTTTTTAGATGAGTTTTGAGTTTCATTCTATTTTTTAAAGAATGGTAATCTTAATTTAAAGAGAATTTTGAGTTTGGTGACTATTTGGGAAGTTCAAAAATTAACTTTTAAAATAATATTTGATGTAAATTCACCAAACCGTCCTCACCAGGAGGGACAATTTGATGATTTTACTCAATATTCTTCTCGTTCAACAACAAACAAAGACTTGCATTGGGTAATACTAGCGATACTTTTTTTTTCCTTTATTTGCCATTTATTTTTAACCAAAAAGAAAACATTAACACATTACATAAAGGTTGTAAGGAAAATGGCGAGGACGACTGATAGGAAGCAATGGGGCTTATTGTGATAATCAGTCTTAGTCCTCTTTTATAATTATTCGATACTGCGAAAAGATAGATAGATATGACAAGTTGACGTTAATGTAAAGGTTTGATCAATATTTTGAAATTAAATGTGACTTGGTTTTTTTTGGTAAATGAAGAGTGAAGTAGCATTGTCTTTAGTATCATTGCTTAATGAGTTGAATATCATTGGTTCTTGATATTCAATTGAAAATTGGCGAAGTTTAGTTCTTGTACGGCAAATGAAATGATTTGTTTAACCTGCATGGTGTTATCTCTATGAATCTGGTTATTTAGTCTAAACATATCTTGAAAAATACTTACCCTAGCAAGGCCTTCCTTAAGTGGATGTTCAACTCCTATCATAAATGCATCGACGAAGTGCACAATGTAGACTGGTAACCAGCAAATGGCAAACGCCGTTAACACAGTGATCAACATCTGAACCACTTTCCGGTTTTGTGTGGCGATCTTGCCCAATAGCTGCTTGTCGTTGCTGAACTGGCTTTGTCTCTTTCGTTTCCACAGATGCCACATAATAAGGGAATAAGCAGAGAATAAAACAGGAAGAGGAAGTCCATAAAGTAAAACGAATTTGACCACCAAAACAGTTCTTTCGGCTTCCAAAGACCACGTACCATTGTGAATGGGTGGGTAATACCAGTCGATCGCACAGATATATCCCCCGATGGGATCTCCTTTCACTGTGTACTTGTATAGATTAGGGGAAAATACAGCTGCAGCGCTGATCCAAATCAAGGCTACTGAAATTTTCACACTTTTAAATGTAAGCGACTTGTTCGCTGTGCGCACAATCAGAAGATACCTGTCAACACCCATCAAAGTTAATGTAAATATACTTGTTGCTATGGAGATGTGCAGCCCAAAATTTGTAACTCTGCAAAGAATAATTCCAACGAGACCCGGAAGCCATCGGTTTTCAACGTTGAAATAGAGAATAGATAATGGAACAGTGAATAGAATAGAAACGATGTCTGCAGCTGCCATATTGATCATGAAATAATTGAAAGGAATGCGTCGCATTTCTCGAATAACTCTGATCAGGTAGATTACCATAGAATTTCCCAGAATTCCCACGACGAAGATCACAAGGTAAATAACTGTTAGGCAAATCTCCATTTCCGTCAAAAGGGGCTGGGAAGAAGACTGGTTCCTAACGTTTGTAACATCGTTTGAGCTATTACCAGTACTGCCGTTTGGACTGATTCCTGTTTCGACGGCCGCCATTTACCTAGAGCCTAAAATCATTTGAAAAAAGATTTTTTTAAACGAAGAAATATTGAGTAATTGACTGAATGCTTATTAACATGCATGAAACAACACAAATTACTGATAACTTTAGTTTAAATGTATTTATCGATAGCTTCTTGTAAGAGGTTTAGGTGTTTAAGAAGGTGAAGTGAAATAGTAAGAAGAACAAGAACAAGAAGAAAAAAGAGGACGAAAAAGAAGAAGAAGAAGAAGAAGAACAAGGAGAATAACAAGAACAATCTTGAACAAGAACAAAAAAGAAAAGAAAAAGAAAAGAAGAAGAAGGAAATTAAGAAGAAGAGAAGAAGAAGAGAATGAGAAGAAGAACCACAACAACAAGGAGAAGAACAAGAACAAGAACAAAAAAGAAAAGAAGAAGCGGATCGGAAGAAGAGAACAAGAAGAAGAAGAAGAAGAAGAACTTGACAACAACAACAAGAACAACAGGGAGGAGAAGAAGAGGAAAACTGAAAAGGGAGAACGTAGCTCGATTTCTTTATTCATATTAGGAGGTCTTTAAACATGGTTCGGCCCTAGAGAGCCCTCGACAGTCCTCAAAAGCCGAAGAGACATGTTTTGAAGAAACTCAAGACTGAGCAAAAGACCCAAAGACGTGGAAAAAAAGACTTCCTAAGAAGGAATCAAGAAATCAAGTTATGAGGAAATCTACGACAGCTAGATTATTGAAACTCTCCAAAGAAGCCCTAACAAAAAATTTAAGAAATGCATTTATTCTTAAGCTATACGTTCTTACCAATATTATCAAGAAGGAATGCGATTTACAAACAAAAGTAAGTGTTTGCTTCTCTTACTTTTATGTGTACGCGTCACATGAAAGCTCACAACCACCGATTTCACTGAGTAGCAAATAATACACAGCGACGAACGACACGAAGGCACAGTTATGCTAAACCAGTTGAACGAGCTTTTCAAGCTAACTTAAAACCTACCAAAAAATAAAACGTTGCTTCAACTCAAATAAAGGTGTTCTAAGGAAATATCAAAATTCAAAGTCACTAGCAGTATTAAGGGGAGATCTAGCTCACGTGCATTTGTACAAGAGTTGTAGTAATATACATAAAGAGCCTTTTAAATTCAAAGGATTATTCAAACCGAGTCAAATTCCCCACCTGCTTCTAGAACTTGTTCACCGTACAAGAAGTATTTCCCATTCGTGTTCTGTTTTACTCTGGTTCTACAAATTTCTTCTCGATCTTACATCTTGTCGATCTATATCTGAACTATTACGCCTATCTACGAGTTCTGTTACTTAGTGTCGGACGTCATGTTCGCTGCATGTTTTAATTATTTTAAAGTATCACGCATTGCCTGCGAAGGTTTGTTCCTCGCGGCTTCATCAACATTACAATAATTTCCCTAAGTTCTAGTTATAAGTTCTAACGTTCTTGGCGCTTCATAATTGATTATCACACTAATAGTTACAGATTCTATACATAATATATTTAAACAACAATAAATAAAATACTGGAAACATGGTGTACGATCATCACGCGCTTGCGAAAAACTTTAATGCATATAGAATAAAATGAAATATTAAGGTTGCAATTAGTATGTTAAAGATTCTAAAAGTAGCAACACTTTCCAGATTGATTTCCTTTTTCTCTTAACTATTGTTACGTTTTAAACCCTAGACAAAATGGCGGTTGCTCAGTATTTTTAGTGCTCTGAAAAACATGTGATTAGGACAGGCATCGCATAACAAAACAGGCATCCCAGTTTGTGAATACATAACAACTATAGTAGCCCTACGAATTATGAGGAATTTCCTTTATTTCAAACAAGAAAGAATTACTTATTGCAAACTTCTCCACCAAGGACCAACACTAAAAGCTCTTACCTTACGGCGATAAACACACAAAAAGAGTATTTAGTTTGTTTGGTATATTAATTAGACAGTTTCGCTGATGCATTAATAGTTTTGTTTCTAATCTTAGAGGAAAAGCATTGCACTATTTTTTCAAATACTCTTCTATAACTTGTGAATCTCGTTTGTAAAACATTGATTTGGCATGGCACGTTTTAGAGAAAAGTAAAAAGACAGAACTGACTTTTACTTGAGTTAATAGGTGCAGAGGAAGGGGAAAGACATGACGTTCCCAAGCACGCAAACAACTTGTGATGAAATTTTTAACGTCACGCAAATAAAAAACAAACCATTAACCGCTCTTGATATTTTTAGTTAAACGAAACACCACAAACAAAATTGGTATATTGTACAATATTCTTCGATGAAACTCGAATTGTTTATTTATAGACATATCACAATTGAAGTCACCTCCGCTAAACGAAAAGCCAAACAGTGAGTATAGCAGTCCTGATACTCATTTATTAGTGAGCCAATCAGAGCGCGCCAAAATGCTATCCACGCCACATGTTTGGCTAATACTATTAAATCACTATATTTGTTGTTATCAGTTTCATGGATCTTTGAGTTAATCAAGATTATATTCATCATTCATCATCTGGAGTGTTCACACATTTAGGCATCTCGTTCTCTGGTTAACTTTGACACGTATAACCGCAGTTTTCCTATGAAACCCTAAACTGCTGCGTCATGCAATTTTGACGTCGGTCGCATTTGATAGAATAAATTATTTTCATTCAGTTTTGGCTAGTATAATTTTTCATTCAAAGATTTTTTGAAGAGCTATGACTAGGAACTGCCATTACGCAAATGCATGGGAAAGCAAAACACAAGCCAGCCTCGGAAAACCTAATTGTGTTCGCCGTCACTTGTTTGCTCCAAGGCAAATGTTTTAAAGTCTAATCATCGTTAAGAGTTGAAAATTTTTGTCTTCGAGAGTTTTATAATGCCATGCTGACGTTTTAGCGTTAATTCTTTCGTTGCCAGAGTAAAAATGCGGGGGTTTTAGATCTTCCGCATTTTTACGCTTCAATAATTTGCTATAACGAAGGCGCTCAAACTAACATACTAAAACTCCCGAGGGCAAAATAAAATATTCACAAATTAAACTCCAGCTAGAAAAGGTGACATTAAAAAATGTTTCATTTTAAAAGTCAATTCCTCCACGCTGAATTTTTATGAATATTCTAATTCAATTCGGGATTAATGCTGTGCTTGTGCGCCAACAGCCGTTTTTTGTCAGCCGGTACAATGAAAGTGAAAGGTTTATTAACAGCTGGCGAAGATTTTCAGCTATAAAGATTTTTGTTCGCTTTTTGAGACAAAAAACTAAGGGTAGTCCTGTCGACAAGTCAAACAGAAATTTCAAGGCTGCAGCTACAACTACACTCATGGTAACAGAGACTTTATAGATACCGATAAATCGGCTATAAACCGGACATTTCGGTTCTTCAAGCTCTGCAAAAGCTTTTAAAGAAACTGGTTTTTGGTTCGCCTGAATTAACAAAGTTACAAACTAATATTTAACTTTAAATGCGCATTTAAAGTTTGGGACTTTATAGATTTACTGTTGCACCTATTATTACTGTTACAATATGATTACTACCGACCTTTGAAGTTTAACTGCAACGTTATCCAAATGAACAAGGGTTATAAAAACGAATAGGTGTTTTCATGAAGTTTCGAATTCGTTCAGCAGTGACACCAGTGACAAACAAGCCAATCACAATCAATTTCTACCTAGTAACCACACGGCAGCCCGCCATTTCGAATTGCCACGCCGCGTGTGTATTGTGTGGGCGTCTCCCTCCTTAGAAAAAAAATTAGCTGAAGATGCGCTCACACTCGTTACTCAAGCAAGGGACTCGATAACTAAGAATACGTCTTCTTGGAAATGTCGAACAAGATATCAAGTGCCCAGGACCGGCTACAGGGTCTTGGGCTAGGCTGTGTTTATTCTTCATACTCAGGCATGGATTCTAGTATGAACACCCAAAAAGAAATCACGTTTCCATGACGGTGCCCAATGACAATGGCTTTTGGGCCGTTTGGGAAGTACCCAAAAGAAATCTAGGGTGCAGGACGGCGCCCCTGTTTGTATAGGTCTTGGCCTAGGGCTACCATACACACTTACTAGTAATTGGCACTCAAGTGAGCTTGATGTCTTATTGGAGGCACCCAAAGGAAATGTCTTGGCATAGGCTTCCATTCAAGCTTGGTACTCAGGCGTGGGTTCCAATACGAAAACGACTTTTAGGAAGTTAAATCAACCATTTACGTCGTTAGAGCAAAGACATACCTTCCAGCACCGGAAATCTAACCCAGACCCCCGCCTGCACGACCGCCAAGACAGGCGCCTGACCAACTAATACTGGGCGGACCAGACGGCGTTATTTTCTTCCTTTCCGTGATACTTTTATAGTCCAGACATTTATTCAGAGTTTACTCAGTGAGTTTGCATGTTTGTTATGCGATGATCTCGTTTTAGTTTATGTGTTTAATTTAGTCAGTAGTCTTAGGTTGTAGTCGGCGGCACAGTGGCCGAGTGGTTAGCGTGTTCGACTGGTAATCCTAGGGTCGCGAGTTCGAGCCCCGGTTACTAGACCACTGTGTTGTGTACTTGAGCATGACACTTTGCCCGACTTTATTCCAGTCGACTCAGCTGTATAATTTAGTACCAGTTCTGCTGGGGGCTAGCCTGTGGTAGATTAGTGTCCTGTCCAGGGGGAGTCAGACTCTCATCCGCTTAGCACTACAGAAACCGGATATAAGCGCCGGCCCTATGAGCCACTTGGGCTCGAGAAAAGATTTAGCTTAGCTTAGCTTGCATGGGTTGACCTACCCAATGTCCTAGACTAAGTTTCGTCTCATACTCTCGGCTCTACTCTTGTTTGGTAAAGATTTCTAATATCTGATGAGTAAATCCATACGGCTTTTTCAAATAAAATGAAAAAAAAACTAATAAATAAAGATGTCAAAATTACACGGGCATATGTCTTATTATATATTATAACATAGACTGATAGGGAGCAAAGTTACCGAAGCTGATTGGTCAACAGAGTGCATGGGGATTTTTTCTTAATTCAGGGCAAAGTTACTTGAAAGCTGATTGGTCGCTGGCATGGTACTTCCCAAAATTTCCGAAGATTTTCCGAAAATTTTAATAAGTCTCAAAAATGCCTTAGAAACATTTTTCGTTTCCGAATACTTCCGAAAATTTTCCAATTTTTTTGAAAAATCATAAGGGTGCCTTAGAAATGATTTCAAACCTCTTCCGACTGAGATTTCTGAATGTTTTTATAGATTATAAAGATTTTATTACACTTCCAACAATTTTCGAAGAAACTGTGGATGAATGAGATAAGTTATGGAACGCTTTCTCGTGTGATACCGCGGAGAATGAAGAAATTTTGCCCTCCATATCATAAACATGCATGTAATCGACTGGTTCCTATCAGCCTTCTACTCAATGAAGTCCCTTCTCTAAGATTTCCAACAGATAGCCCAAGGCAGATCAAGGCTTCTGCATAACAACAATTTATTTAGCAACCGAAACTCAATAGTGAGCTGCACTCTTGAGTTCTTTTAGACTAAAAACAAAAACTTCAGTTTCGCCACGAGCTTTGAGATTTCCGACGAATCAGCACATATACCTGTGCTTATCATTTTTCCTGTTCCATTAATCTCAAAAAGACTGATGAATTTATGCATTATCGGTATAAACGGCTCTCCCTGTCTGGCTGTCACTTAATTAAAGAAAATCGAGAGATTATTCAATACTTAATGCTAATCTTTATAAGGATTTCTTGTGAGTTTTCATTCGGAGTTTTGTCTCCTCCTTGTCTCCTCGAAATTTACAAAATGAGCTCTAAATTCGCCGTGCATGATTAAAAAAGCAACGTACAAGAACCATTAATCCACAATGTGAAAAATACATTCAGAGTTATTTAAAGTATAAACACCGAGTTTTCTTGCTAAAACCAAATCTCAACTAACTTTCATTGTAGGTTTAATATCATCTCTCACCAGCTCATGTCAAGTTAGCGACTATATCAGTATGTAAACCGAAAAACTGCCAGACGCAAACTAAACTTCCGGCCGTTCCCTCCGTCCTCGAATAACACTACACTCCGCGGACAATTTTCAAGTTTTACAGCTGAATACCCAATTTGTAAACACTTGCTTGTGCAACCTTTTCCCATATACTCACATACTTTTAACGCGAGAATGACAACTTTGAACCTTGAAAGGTTTATTGACAGACATGTTCCGGCGTAACTTACCCCGTCATCACGTCTAGTCATTCTCGATGGCGAAAACAAAGAGCGGCGAAAAATGGGCCGCGGAGGGAATGGGGAGAGAGAACGATAGCAGACCGCCAGCCTTCAATCCCCCCTTTTTTTGGGAGAAATTTTTGCACGTAGTCATTCGTAGTTAGTTTACTTAACCGGAATAATTAGTACCGAGCGGAAGTGAAAGAGTGTTAAAATCGGAAGTGAAAATGACAAGTCGTGACAGCTGTCAAACTCACGTGGAGCAAAAACTGATCGAAACAACGGCGAAATAACCAACATATAGTGACGCCGTCGGCCATTTCTGCTGCCTTTAGTCGTGTGAACGCTTGATATATTCTGCTTTTTCCAAATCCAGTGGGTAAGACTGCCAGCACATCGTTTCCCGCGTACAACTCCTTCACTGCCAGTTCCTGTTCATAATTCAAGTTTAAATCAAGACTGCAAACTTTCTCCAAAAAAAGGCTCCATCGATCCGTTTCTATCACTCAACACTGTCGATCTTGATGAGACCACCTTGCCCGGTAAATTTCGAATAAATTATACTCTTTCAACCAATGACAGCACGAGTTTTTCTAAATTAGCGATTCCAGCCAATGGTATTTTGCGGCATCTGGCGGCCGCAGAATTCAAGTATTTCTCCCGTGAGAGCGGGGGTTGGAGGCTAGCGTTCTTTCGCTCGCGGCTCGCTACGCTTCGCCGACTCGCTCATCGCTTCGCTCTTCGATTTCGCCATCGCGAATGACTAGAACGCCAAGCTACGCTGGCTACGTCATCAGTGTGAATGTACAAGTGCAATACTAATGATAGCGTAATTAACGCCGAAACATGTCTGTCAAAAGAAACCTTCAAGGTTCAAAATTGTCATTCTCGTGTTGAAATTGTTAGCTTCGTTGCTCGCTGCTAACACAACAACCGTTCCTCATGAAACCGTGTTACACATGCTCTGTTACAATAAAAACAACATTTCTACACACGCGTCACCTGAACTCAAACTTCTGAATTTCTTTCGTGCTTCGAGCCAGAAATTGCGTGTACTATTGCTGTGTCGGTAATTAAGTTTTGCTAGTAAATGCGTTTTTAATGGGACCACCCTTGGACTGATATATACCAACGCAATACTCCTTCTCGTCATTACTTTAAAATCATTACTGCATGCTCTAATTCAACATCTGGATTTCTAGATACGTGAATTGTAGTATGTACTGCGACCAATTCTTTCAAGTCAATTCAAACAAAGAAAAATTCAATAACATAAGAAACCGCAAAGCAATTAAAAGTCAAGTTTGGGTTAGTTTTGCTAAACTTCGGGTTTTTTGCTTACATTATATACACTTGATTAGAAAGGCCAAAAGCCACTCAATTCTTTGAAATTCATTCCGGGTGCATAACTTGCAAACAATGTTTGTTTCGTTCGAGCCTAGGTGCATGGGTGCAGTATAAAAAGAATTAAATCTAATTTTTCTTAGTATATATTTAGGTTTGGATTCTTAAAATTTATGACTTTATGGCAATGTATCAAAACTATCGATTAATAATTTATCTTCGACGCACTTTCGGACTTTCGGCGGACTCAACATTTACTTCTCTTGACAAGGATGTGTGATTTCACTCCGACCTAGTTACTCATATGAATTATCACTTGAAAAATAAAGCCTTGAAGATACTTGTGACGCACCTCAATAAAGTTAAAAGCTTTTCATTTTCTGTTATCAAAACTTAATATTTCTCAGCTCTTTCAATAACACTTAAGGAGTCACAAACTTATAAATACAGCTCGTAACTTACCGAGAACGAAATTGTGACAGCCTTTCGAGTTATCAGCAAGGCGGTCTTGATGAGTTTTACCGTGGTGACACTGAACCTATAAGGGTATTTCAGTGATCGTAAAACGTTGATTATGATGTTTTTGTCGTAAGAAAATACTGCATCTTAGTAGACAAGCGTCTCAGTCACTGCCTGACAGTATATGCGCGGAGTTTAGTTCGGTTTTGAAGCCCTAACAAACACTAACTTTTTTATAACGATACAGACAGACAGGAGGCGCCGAGCTCAGTGCGAGTTGTACTTACTGAAAGGAGGTCCAATCTCTGTTGAATACCACCTGTGGTTCGTGCACGTAGGCAGCCCAGCCCTCGTTTAATAGTCTGTGTGAACAAATGAACAAATAAAGTATTCCATACTTTTACCCCAATTCTAACTAGATTTCTAATATATGTGACATAAGAAATGATTCATCAAGGGTAGCGTCATATATTTCTGGGAGAGAAACTTCGTTTAATTATAATACATTATATATAAACTATGTACTACTAGCTGTGTAACGGTTAAGTTGCTATGACAACCAGTTTCATGGGATTGTCTCGTGAAGTTTCAATACAGAACCATCTGTCGTAAAACACAAAACTCATTGTTCCGTGGCAGACTAAAGAAATTTTAGTTGTAGCGCTTGCAAAAATAACAGTTTTACACCAAAATAACTTTTGTTATTACATACAGCCTCTTGTCTCGCAAGAAACCTTGCATGAGCCTTGCATGACTAATTCAAAAGCAATTTTACATCTCTGACGGAGACCATTTTGCCCGGAAAGTACCAACCAACAGTTCCTTCTTATATTAAACGGCCGAGAAAAAAACTTTTGTCACAAAATGTAACAAAAAAAAGGGCACTTCATTTTAGGTTGAATTTACTGAACTTCTTAGATTGAGAACCGTTAAAGTTGACCAATGTATTCGGCACAAAACTCCAGACTATTAATTATAAAACATATGTCAGTAATTATACAGTTGACTATTCCTTTTCATGCAAATAACTCAACATTATTTCTTTTGGTGTTGGCGGAGTACACGCATCTGAAGTTTAAGTTCAATTTGGTACTATGTTGCTTTTTCAGGGAGACAACGTGTTGGAGCGTGGGAAATAGTTGACTAATTTGTTTTTGTATTAAACAACACAACAGCCATAACAATAGTCATAATAGCCATTAGGGACCGGCATGTAAGTCTTCATGTTGTTGTTACAGACACTAGCGTGCTCGTGTAGCATATGCCAAGGTTTATATTTTACCACCTTCTTTCTTCGAAATAGGTGAAAATCAATAACAGAACGCTAGTAATGTTTGACTCGGTGTATAACTTTGCTCACAAATTCAGAACTTGGTGTAAAGGGAAAACAACCTTTAAACTTAAGGTATCTATCTTGCAATTTATTCTATCAGCAATACGGAAGTATAGGTGATCAATTAAGATGGTCTAGTATTTTTTACCAGATAAAAAGGTACCGTGCAAGCAGAAAATCTCTCAAATTTCTCTGCTCGCAGGGTAAAAATTAAGATGATTTGTTTTTAATTGCCAGCTTCTGATGTTTGGTAGTTTTGGAGAGAAAAAAAAAGGAAAATTGAATATAAAAGAACATGACTTGCTCTTTGCTTCCAAGCCAACTATACATAAAACAAGAAAAACGCCAAAATCGAGTAATAATTGCAGGTTTTTGAACTATTATGATTGAGAGTTATTGAAAGTGGAAATATCGAGTGTTGCCACAAATTAGTGGCTTTTGTGTTCACATTTCACGAACTGGTGAAACGTGACGTCGCTATAAATGAACAAGGAAATTTAAGACTATGTTTATCAGATGGATATCTAGACATTCGTAAGTCAAGAAGCTGATTTTCTTAGTTAAACGCTTATTTGTTTCGAAAATGTATCAAAGTTGGCAATGAAGGTGTATTCTTAAGTAGTGTGTTGGATTTCAATGGTCGATTCGCAACTAAATCCAAAATGAAAATCTCAAATTAAACTTGCTTGTTCTAGTTTTGCTAGAAACTCGTAACTTTTGCACCTCTTTCGTTGGAGTAGCTATAAGCTTTTCAAATCTATTAAACTTAAAAGCCTTCGCCATTATTCGTTTCATTTGATGTAAAACTCGAAACGTTTCCCAAAAACGAAGGTCAATACAACACCGAACCGACAAATGAGGCGAAAAGTTAGATTTTTAAATGTGGTTTTTTTGTCGGAGTGCTGGTAAGTTATCAAAGTGCGTAGAGTAAGAACTTTACACCCACTAACAACAATAGGAAAACCTGACGGTAGCCCACACAAAGGGCTAATTTTGGCCAACAAACAGACAATCCTCATTTTACCTCTTTTTCACCTGCTGCGAGTCACTCTGAACTTCGCGCTCAGTTGTGTTAGAGAAAATTTAATCCGCCGCAGCCACGACGAAAGAAGGTACTTTTAAATCCAATATAAACCCAAAGCGATGGTTCTTTAGCAAGAACAACTGTTTCTGTTTTTCTCGAGACACGCGCGAGCTAAAAATAAAACTGAATTTTATCAGACACAATTTCAGTTGAAGTCCGTCGAGTTAAGTGCTATCTCTTAATTATTCAAAGCTGTATGTTATTCAAATACAACAAATGTCCATGTACTGGAGCTGTGTTAAAAACAAACAAATTTATACCGCTCTAAAACTTATCTTCTGTCATACTTTATCAAGGGTATAAAACCTTTATTGATAGTATAACTATTTGATATAATTATACTATATTACTAAAAGTAGTTGAAACGAAAGTATTTCCTGGTACTACGGAGTTATTAATTGTTATCGTTCACTGCTCTTATCATGTTGGAGGTGTTGTTGAAAATTAAAGACAGGTTGTTATTTAGGCGATTAATATAGAGTTTCAAAACAAGAAATTGATTTACTCATTCATTTATTAATTCGATTATTCGTTCATTCTTTCATTCATCGATTCGCTTATTCAGATTATTCGTGCACTCATTTACTATTTACCTAATTATTCAATTATTTATTTATTCATTACGTAACACATTTGATTCATGCATTCAATAATTTAATTTTTCATTCAAGTTTTTGTATGAAATATGAATGAAAGGTTTGATCAACCTTATAGCTCCCCGACCCAATCAATCTCTTGCACGAATTTTCGTCCCTTAATTGTTATATTTACATTCAACAAGTTTTATGTTCCTTCAATTCTTAGTGTTCGTGATACAGCGGCTTCAGAGTTCGAAAAGGGGGAGAAATTGCATTTTGCCATAATTAATAAAGTATTGAAACTCATTTATGGTTAATTTTCTTTATTGAAAACTTCAATTGTCTTTCTGTTCAAACTCCTCGCAAAATTACATTTTTATTATTTCTTTCGTCGACTAACTTGCCAGTTTTCGGAACTCGAAAAGAAAAAAATAGGGGTACGAAAAAGGAGGCAAGAAAATACAGTATGTTTAAAAACAAGACTGGGTAATCATAAAGAAAACTAAAGTAATATCACTACCAGAAATAATTAAAAATCAATTCTCGACCAAAATATAGAAGATTAAGATTAAAAAAGCAACTCAAACTTTTATCATTAATCATTTCTTTTGTTTTGTTAGTTCGTATTTTCTTTAAAAGATGCAGCTTGTCTAAAAAATAATATATTTTTGACAAGTGTGGGCGTGTTTATTAATATTTGTAATTTGTGTATGTTGAACATGTTCAGATCTAAATTTAAAACAAGATTTTCGTACCTGCTAAAACCAGCGAAATTCTAAACAAAAGGCGATGTATACCTTTGCCGAATTTTTGGCATTTTAGTCTTTTGTTTAAATTCTTACCTGGATACGTGAGGGAATGCGGGGGTTTTTTTTTCATAAAACATTGATCTTTAGCCCACAACTCGAGTCAGAAACAATTCTAATTCTGTCACCGCTTAGGTGCAAGGTCGAGAGTTCGTGTAGGGGTGAAAAACACAGATTGAGCGTGGCGAGAGCCTTCAAGCAACGCTGTAAACCCTTAAAAGCTTAAAACCAAATCCTGATCAGCGTTTTTAGCCTGTTTGGCCCATCGCACCCGGCGCAGCCGCTGGCGCGCGCTTAGTTTCCGTTTTCATGCGGATGAGAGTCTTTGACTCCCCTAGACAGGACCCTAATCTATCGCAGGTTAGCCGGCCCTAGCAGAAGCGGGTACTGAGTCGACTGGAACAAGCCAAGTTAAGTGTCTTGCTCAAGAACATTCTCGGGTTCGATCATTACGAGTCAAACACGCAAACCGTTCGGCCACTGCGCCGCCGACAAAATAACTTTTTATGAATTATTGCATTGTTAAAAACGTTAATGTCCTCGACATAAAAGAAATATTAACATCACTTTAATCATTTAGGCTAGAAATAATGACATACTATAATCCTTCGTGACAGTCTAGGTAGAAATATCGCCGAATAAATTAATGATATTAAAAATTAGATTGAAGGACAACAGTAAAGAGCTCTTTTTTATCAAAAACGGACACTAAAGCTGATAACTTTTTGTTCGACTGACGAAGTCGATCGGCGGAAAATATGAAATAAAATGGAATGATCTAATGTACAACCCTCCTAACTTTAATCTGTCACTGTGAGCTTGCTCTCAAGTTTAAGACAGTGTGGTTAATCTAGATAGTTACAACAGTTGAACTCTAACGAAACCGAAATAAAAAGAAGAATAATTGGCTGTTTTCTTTATACAAAATTGCTGGCTTAAGCTTTATGTTCCTTTGAGTATCTCAGTCCTTGGCTTCCCCTCATATCATTTCATATCTTGTCGTTGTTAGAAGCAATGAATACACATAGAAACTTATATTGTGCATGCAGAATGTAAAAGAGAGAAATATAGGAAAATAAAACGGTTTACCTATAAAATGCGGAAGGATTTCTTGTGAATTCCAATCGGGCGCTTTTGACCGATTTTTTCAGGAAATTTTGCTACGCATAATTTTTCTTTTAAAAATAATTTCATCTCCTTGCTTACTAGTTTAAACTGGGCAATAAAAGTCATTTAGATTTGCATTACAATTAAATCGAAATGTTAAATTTTTAAACTGAAACATTTAGCTTCAATAAATTGTATAATTAACACGGCAGTAGTGAGGCACCCAAATTTTAACTTATTTTCTCATTGCATAAAAGGAACCCATTTTTCATAATTTTACCAAGAATTTGTTATATAAACAGAAAGCGCAGTTTAATTCAAAACCCAAGCGCTTTTTTCAACTTATTTGATAGAAATAATCACTTTCCTTCTGATTTATCTTTGTTATGATCAATTTTCATTAACTTTTGAAGTACTACTGCCATTTTTAATTTATTATAATTATTCTGCTTTGTCGAACACAAAACTGCTTCCAACAAAAGTAGCTTTTCGAACGATAATTACAGTTTTCAAGCTGTGACGTTAGTCAGTTTACTTTTCTTTAAAGGTCTTCAAAACTCTTGGGTAGTCGGAAAATTCAAAAGGTTTTACAGCCCAATTAAAGCACTCCGAGGGCTTACGGTTTAAGGGTCCATGTTCGAGAAGACGCGAAGGTCAAACCACAATGTTCACTCTTTAAGACCCTGAGGGGAAGGTCCAGCACCGGGAATCGACCTCCCGCACGACAGACTGGCGCCTTACCAACTGGGCTAGCCAGGCGGCGGTAATTGCACTGAACAACAGGCCGCGTTTTAATTATGCCTCTGGCAACAAATTTATTTTGTTTTGTAACAAGTGTCTAAAGTGTCACAGGAGATTACGTCACGACACCAGACCGGAGCTGCTGGAGGCCCTTTGGGCAAGGAGAGAGTGCGACGCAAGGACTGAAGATGATCGGCCATATTTTAAAAAAACACAAAAGGAATGGCTGATGCACAACGATGGCAAGGACGCCCGAAGGGTAAAGGAAGCCAGGAAGATCTAAAAAGACCTGGCAAGAACAGTAGAGAGAGGAAAAGAAGAAGTAGGTTGACGATCATGGGAAGAGGCAAGAACTATACTGCAGCAGCTAGCGTTTGGAAGTACCTGGTGAAGCAGGCGGACGGCGCGAAACCTTGGCCCGGTTGTTCAAAGACCCATTAGCTCTAACTCAGGATTAAACCATTAATCATTAATCCTCGTTTGTGTATCTGTTAACTATTTTGGCTTGTAAATTTATGGTTAACATATTTGTTTTGTTTGAAAGTCCGAGCAGTGTTTTTAAGTAAAGCAAACCTTTCATTGTAAAAACATAACCGCTTGGGTTTTTTGCTTACTGAGCCCGGAGTTAAAATAAAATGGCTCTTGAACAAATTCGTTAAACTGAACTCTCTACTATGCAGTTTTTGCATTCCCTGGCCCGGACTTGGGGTCTTTTCAAGAGATAAAAGTTTAAATGTTTAACTGATTTGGCAATTATACAATCATCAGTTTGCAGTTGTTAGTTTTTAGTTTATTCTAAAACAGACTCCAATCGATCAGAAAAAGCCATCAATTTCTGGGTCTCTAACACTGCCTGAGTCCTCATGATCACAATAGACGATTTCTTCAACAAAAAATATTTCGTGCGTGAACAAATATGTTATACGCCATCTGAACCTATACAAAATGCCTCCATGCAACTTTCCTTCCAATCCGCCTAATCCTGATAGTATTTTAACCACAGTGGTCTTGTGGAGCTTCATGGTGGCTAAACTTTCATTGGTATTTATCAAATCAAAGGATATTCTGGTGCTGAACAACTATGAAATTCCGTTCTTTGAGAAGTTTGAGCTCTTACTTATGCGTTCAGCCCATTTTTTGCAATCACAAACTCTTCTGTGTATTGCCATTGCGAACATTCATCTTTACTTAGAATACGTAACGAAAGCTCTTGTCTTACTGGTGGGCTAAGCTTTGTGCCTGCAGGGACATAAGGCTGCGTGGTAAAACATTACAAAAAGCACCAATGTCAATTTCCGTGTGAACTACCTTGACTTTGTCTTCATGCATATTCAATCATACATGCAGCATATGAGTTTGGTTTCCTGTGAAACACTATTAAACCGTTATTCTGCTAAGTTTTTAAAATTCCAAGTAGCAAAATATCAAAAAAATTACAAACTTCAGAGTTTGTTGAAGCTAAGTCTACTTTGCTGAAACTGGTTTTTAGCAGGATAAAGGTTAATTTAATCAAAATTTTATCAGGAACTTTACTGTTCTGTTTCTTCAGTTATCCTTTGATTTAACGTATTAGATAACTTTTTTTAGATAATTACAGTCTGAATTTTAAAAAACTGTTAATTTGATGGGATTAAAGAGATAAAAAAAAACAGTTGGAAAAAACACCTAGCGTTTCTGTGGACTGCGTCTCGCATGCATGGGTTTGTATACTATATGATTATACGATAAAAAAAAACACACTGAAAATGGCCATCACATTCGATTGTCGTTTACTAGAATGCATGCATTTTGCATACTGGTGCTAAGGAAAATGTCAAAATAGGATCGTTTTCCCTCTCTTGACTTCACACTTGGGATTTAAATCAACAAAAATACGATGGTTGTCATCGTTATTGCTCGGGCGTTTTGCTTTTTTTGTACCAATCGGGCATTCTTTTTCCTTCCCCTTCGTTCAATCTTAAAACAGCTTTCTCTTTGACGTTTGACCGTCAAATTCACTTCCCAAACAACATTGAAATGACGTGTGGGATCAAACGACTTTGGCGTTTTTGGAAATAACCAACTTGTTTTGCGGACAACCACAAAAGATGGGGTACTTTTTGTTTCTACCAGAAATGGTTCTACAATTAGGTTAGCATTTTTCGACCAATACGAAATAAAGAACACAGACCTTCCAACGTTATGTACCATCCGCGGAGTCGCTCACCTTTCATCCAGTTATCTTTTGTTAGCCCAAACGTTTTATGATAAAACTAGGCAGTAATGAGAAATGTATAATCCGACAGGCAAGAAGGTATCAAGCAATCAAGATCTTATCTGGTTAAGCTGTTAATGTACCAAACAAACCTTTAATTTCAAGACCTTGACTCAAGCTTAAGCAATTTATTTTATTCTTCCGGTTAAATTTTTAAAGAAATGTCAACATGATATAATTAATTACAAAAGGAGGCATAAAGACTATAAGAAGTGAACACTATAGACTGAACTAAGACAGCACATTGATCGCCTGAGGAAAGTAAAATACCAATTTCACTAAAAAGTGAAATGAAATGACCGACTTGAATTTAAAGAAATGTCAACATGATATAAGTAATTACAAAAGGAGGCATAAAGACTGAGAATTGAACACTTTAGAACTGAGAAAGCACATTGATCGCCTGAGGAAAGTAAGATTCAAGTATCACTAAAAAGTGACTTGAAATGACCGATTCAATCAAACGAGTGACACCAGGGCTTGGTTGTTCAAAAGCTGGTTGAGTTTAACAGCTGGAAAACTTGAAACAAAAAATATTAACCACAAACTGCAACTGCCAAAGTAGGTTAACAGACTCATATGCATCAACGCATGTTTCGCCTCCGTGATAGAAAAACTGATTTAATCATGCAGGCGCCTAAATCAATAACATTCAACAAAAGGTTGTTAAAGGTTTCAGCAGGATATAGTTAATGCAAAAGAGGTTTTGCGAGTGCATGGCCAACTGCGGTAAGAAAGTATTCAAACCTTACGGGTAAATTGAAATTTACGTCGATACCAACTTTAAATCAAAACTTGCATGCTACTCTAGCTTTTGTTTTTGTACATAAAAAATATTTCTTTATTTCTATCTGATAAAACTTTGACGATTGTAGCTGCTGAAAGAGAAAAGTGCAATTATTAATTGAATTAGGGAGTAAACAGAAAAAGAAAACAAAACTAAACGCTTTTTCAACTTTTGTATCATATAAAGCTCCTTTCGGAAATTTAAGGCCGGAAAATTTTTATGAACAATTAGTGAAAGCCAGATTCTTCTCTTATTTCAAAAAATATAACCTTGACAGTTTCTCTTTACCGCAAACTTTATACATAGACATTATAGTACATTATGGTTTTATCTATATTTCCTGACTCTGTACCGGAAGCGATTTTTAATATTTTCCGCGTATTCAGCACACAGAAATACTATCTCCGAGATTTCTATGAAACCTTATTCCTACATGGTTTTGGCTTGGAACAATCTTGGTACCTGAAAATGACGGTAATATAGCCATCTTTGCAAACGAATAAGTCTTTAAGTTTTTAAAATGAAAAAATCTAATGAAAATAAAAGAATAATATGATGAGACAAATTAAGGTTTATAGTTTAAGATGAACACTGATCACAGAGTTCTTTTCTGTTCAGTAACGTGAATATCAGTTTGTTAAAAATACTGTTCTTCATAAGCATGTTCGATAAAAATATATATCTATATGGTAACTCTTCTTCACAAAAGATACTTTTCGTTACAGTTTACTGTTATGAGAAAATAGCAGAGACGAACTAGAGACCACATAAAAGCCCCATTTACACCGCAGAAAAGTTTGATACGGCTCGGATGAAAATAAGTACGCGTACCAAAAAAAAATGGTTCGGCACGGATAGATTTTGTCGTGTAAACGACTTTTGCCCATCCGTGCCGGACTAAAATTTCACCCGTGTTCGGACCGTGTCGAGAGGTAGTCCGAACACGGGCGAAATTTCAGTCCGGCACGGATGGGCAAAAGTCGTTTACACGACAAAATCTGTCCGTGCCGAACCATTTTTTTTGGTACGCGTAGTTATTTTCATCCGAGCCGTATCAAACTTTTCTGCAGTGTAAATGGGATTAAATAACACTCTTTTCGATGGCAAGATCTAAGTGAAATCGACTGAAATTATGCGTCAGAAATAACAAGACTCGAAACTTAACTCTAGAATATCCCCTTAATTTATGCTCTTTTTGTCTAATAAAGAAAACTGACAGCTTTTAAACTGACATACAATCAATGCAACTCCACTACTCATATTTCCTCAAACAATAGTAATGTCGATACCTGCAGAATGAAATTTATATCGATTGTTTAAAAGAACAACTACTAGACAAAAAAAACCCGGTTAAATAAAGAAAAACGAAAAGCCACATTTTTTTAATCCGATATCAAATATTTGATCAAGATGACTTTTTTCTAGTGAACACCCATTATTCTTTATAAACAATTAAAGCATATGAAAATTTATAACTTATTAGAATTTTTAGCGACTTTTAGTGGTGGCATGATGTTATCATTATTATCATTTCTATCATTATTATTATTAATATTATTGTTATTATTATTATCATTGTTGTTGTTTTCCCTTTATTATATAATCAAATACAACTCATTTACAATGTTGATCTAAAAGCGCTAAAATATTTCGACTTAATCCGT
>JAOBAT010073024.1:0-21410 GCA_026413305.1 Hydrozoanthus tunicans | reverse complement strand
GTTAGTCGCCTCAGCCGCTTTTGCGGCTTGCGGGGTTCTGGGCACTGCGTGTTTCAAGCCGCAAAAGCGGCCTGTGGTGGTGTAAGGGTTAAAAATGCCTTAGAAATGTTTTCTAATAGACATTATTTTTTGAAAATTTGTGAAGATTACCAAAAACTTCTGCATATTTCCAAAGATGTTTTTAAACCGTTTCTGAAGGTTTTCAAACTAACTGAAATAATGGTGTCCTATAGAGCTGATAGAGATCTGGAGGCATTTTTTTCCGAGACGTTCAAAGTTTAGACACTGAAAAATCATCCATCTTTTTTTTATCTTAATATTAAGAAAAGGGTTAGGATTTGCCTGTGGAAACAACAGCTGCACTTAAAGTGTATGGTTGTAGCTATAATTAAGGGTTTGCACCCAGAATGAGGAATGGAATTCTGTGATCAAATGCCATTTATTTTTTCACAACCAAGAATATATATTGAGAATTAAACCAGAGAATCAAGTTCCAACAAAACTGGCTGCTCAAACTTTCATTCAAATTATTGTAAATTATTCGACAACCCTCAAGGAAAACAAAAGCGTGGAAGACCTAAATAAACTAGGCCTGGTGCATCAGGACTAACATTGGACCTGAGGAAAACTGGCAAAACCTGGAGAGAAGTAAAGAACGTTGCACAAGACAGAGGATTTAGATGGAAATTAAGCCTCTGTATTTGCATGCTCTGTGTCCCCCTTGGGATGAAGTGGCTTAAGTTAGTAAGTCATTCGACTTTTCATGAAGTCCTGTGAAAATCATGTAGTTAACAAATAGAGCAAAAAAATGACACTTTATACCAATTTACTGTTTGAGAACTTACATCTTTGGTTTTCTTATCAAACCAATTTGAAATGTCTTTTCCTGCTGTTTCAATAATTGGCTTCAAAAGCACATCACCTATATAAAAAATGAAGTTGGTTAGAAAATGTAAACTTAGTACAGACCTGATTGGGGGGAGGGGGTAGTCCCTCTATTGGTATGGTGGAGGTGCTCATTGTGCGAAATAAAAGTAGCATGAACTGGGGGGAGAGATCAAGATCAAGAAAAAGCTGGTTAGTGAACTACTAAACAAGGACAAAACATTCAGTGTGGCTTCAGCCCCAGCAATGCTATAGACCATAATACTGCTGTCATCTTTGATAGCTTTCAAGTCATTTCAAGGTGTAGTGAAACTGAGATAACCTGCTATTTGTAGCTACCGTTAATTGTCAATAAGGCCCGTTTCAAACGTCACATTTTATATGTGCATGAATCGAATATAATTTGCATTTGAGTAAACTCAAATTTGTTTTAAGCGACATGCATTTCAGACGTCAAATAAAATTGTGTCGCTCAGAAAGCTCTGAGTCGTTTCCAGATCCCCAATCTTTTTTTTAGAACATCCAAATCAAAATGGTGATGGTATGGAATTTGAAGGAAGAAGAAAAGAGGCAAGTTCTTATTTTAAATACTCTCCATGTTATCAGAGGACGACGGCTACATATACAGGTAGCTCTACTTGGTAGCAAGAAAGAGGCTAGTTTAAATTGCGGTTAGTTCTTTCCTTTTCCTGATTTTGTCTTCACAAGACTTGACAACACATCGTTGCTTTAGAAGAAATTCTAGATGGTGGGAAGAAGGTTGGAACAATTACAGTGCAATTTCAAGCATTGCATGACTTTCTGTGCATGGCATTTGAGAGCACCATAGAAAAAAAAAACAGTTTGACGGGAACTGTGTAAACCAAAATAATTTATGCATTTTATTTGCTGCATGAGGATTTCAACGTTTGAAACAACAGTTGAACTTTGCCAAATATTCAGCAAGCACTGTGGAATATTCAATACAAGCTGCACATAATTCAAATCTACTGAATTTAATTCTTTCAGACATCGCACTTTTCATGCAGTTAATTCGCGAATTACGTTTGATGCATGATGAATGCAATGTTTGAAACGGCCTAAGCAACAATTAAAACTCACTTAAAATTGTCACCATGATTAGTTCTGCCTTGATTAATTCCCCAAAACTTAAGTGTGAACATGAGTTTTCCCTTTTGCCATACTATGCTTGGGAAGAAGCTACACAAGATTTTAGAACTTTTTATTCTGAGTTTTTCTGTCAAAATTTAAGCTGTTATATATGTCTCAAATACATATAGGGATCGAGATAAACATTCCTTCAGTGACCTGGAACAGATTAAGTCAGGTCACTATCTCATAAAAATACTTTAGTATCAGTCTGTATCAGTTACACATGTGTTGTGAACAAACACCAGTTTAGCCGAAACATAGTTATTATCCAGTACTTTGGGTTTAGATGCTGCAACAAGGCCCTTCTCCATATTGTATGGTCCATTGAATAATTTTTTCCCTAGACCACTCTCTCATTGGTGTCTCTAGGTCTATCCATATACCAATAATTAAGTTTCTCATAAGAGACCTTTAGATTGACAAGTTCAAGTAAGAGTATTTCCTATTCACCATACTTTGCATGCAAGGAAATTATGCCATTTTGTTGTGTTTCAAAAATCTTGCCGTTCTAATCTTGTTTACCATGAGATTTGCATAAAAGCTCGGCATGTGGACTATGACATTTGGCATCACAATGTGATTGTGTAATTTCCCTGGAAGCACAGTATGGCAAAGGGGAAAAAATAATATTTGTTCTTGTTGTTGAATCAAAAGCTCTCTATTGAACACATGAAAGATGCTGAGCTTTTTACAAAAATAAATCGTTTATTGCTTTATGATTCTAATTTCAGTTGATACTGAGTAAGGTTTCTCATTTAAACCAAGACAAATTATATGAACCTTTTATTAGTGAAAAATTACTTAAAAACAGCCTTCTCTGTCCTTATCAAAGAGTTGCCCTCTTTAAATTACTGGCTTCAGGCTGATAATTTTTCTTTTAGTTTTGAAACATACTGATTTTCTTTTGATCTCAACAGAAACTTAGGGATACTGAAACTGAACTGATGGTACTGAAAATCACTCAGCAACACTTGGCTAAATGTCAAATTTTTAAAATACCATTATCAAAAGTTGTAAACAGGAAGAAAAAGAACCTTTGCACCTTCAACACGCTTAAATATTTAAACCTAATTTATCTGTAAGCTAATGTCTGTCATCAACTCAATTTAAATTGGATTTAGAAGTCATGGGGTTTGTTAACGTTTTAAAATTCTTCTGCAGTTAATAGCGTAGGTTTTCATATACTAGTCATGAGGCTGAATAGAAGATTGATAAAGCAACAAAAAAGTCAAAATAGAAAAGTTAGTGGGCAATAACTGCCGACAACATATAAACACGTCTTTTCTTTGGCCTGACCTCCAAACACGCCCTCTTTTGTCCAAATATGTAAACGTGGAAAATTGCCAACTCACATAAATTTGTTTTTCAGCTGTCCCGCTACGCTACTAAACGGTGATACATATCACATTAGCTTGTAAAAGTGAAAGAAATAATTAGTCTAAACATAAAAAAGAGTCTAAAGCTAACCAGTTTAACTAATATATAGTAACTTAACTTATTTATATGCAACAGATAGCAGACTTGTCCCTTTACCGTCCGAAGTTCGTTTCCAAATTCCCGCAGTAAACAAACATTAATCAACAAGAAAATTGTGAATAAAACTTGGATAACAAACTGAAAAGGAGTCTGGAATGAAGTTGTGTTGGCCAAAGTTTTTTATGCTAAACATATCGAAGGCTGGGTTAAAACAACCCTAACTTTGTATAGTATACCCTAACCAAGTCTATCGAAAACTTTTTCCAAACTAAGACGTGAACCACAGGCTGTCCGGAATGAAGAGCAATTAAATGCTTTACGAAAAATAAGCAAACCCAAGAAATAATCTTCAAATTAATCTGATATTCTTTTTCTTCTCACGGCAGCAAAGATACAAGAGCCCTATACAAACGTTCTGTACTTGAAATGAATTATACCGTACGCGTTATTACTAACCTGCGTTTCCTTCGCACAGTGGAGTTAAATCGTAAACTTTACCAAGAAAAGACACCCACAGATCCTTTAGGGTGTTATGAATGCTCACTTCATTGGGTGTAAAATACTTTGGTCGTGTTTTTTCGGGCATGATTCTGCTGTGAATCAACCAACGTTCTCTTATGTCGTAGCTCTGGCAAGCTTTGGCGAGTTTCTCGTGATTGTCGTCATGGATACATAATGTCGGTCAGCGGTGGCCAGCACAAGTGCTTAGGATCCTGGCCTTCTATGAGGAATCTTCCAAAACAGTGAGAAAACAGTGATCTTTATTGCCGAATGGCGAGAAACAAAAGTTACGTTGAAGTAAGCTGACGAGAAAATAGAATAGGAGCATAAGTACGATCAAATCTTTTTTTTTGAAATTGCCAGGTTAGTACAATGGATTCTCTTAGAATCTTCTGAGAAGATTGTGCATTCTTGTCAAAGCCTTTGATGCGTGGCAGTGTTGATTCATGGTTCATATTGGCATTGTTACATTTAATGGTTTAATGATTTCTTGTATATTTACTCTTGGTTTGAAAAATGTTTAGTTGACCCGATCTGGTTAAAACTTTCCTGTTGGGGCGTACTTAGGGGCGTTCCTAAGTCTTGTTGTTACTCAATTCAAATTTACTGAATATTGCCGGGTTGGACAAGTTTGTTCCACTACAGAAGGGGTTTTGCCCCAATGGGACTTTGAACCGTAAATTTTCATAGTAAGGCCATTGTATCTCAACTTGTTTAGATAAACATAGCTTGATCAAATTTCTTATGTTTCAATTTCAACCTAGAGTTTCAACCTGGGGGAGAAAGCAGTGTCATAGAATTTTTACTATTTTGTAAAGTCACCATAGAAAAGTTTTGAATCAATTTTCAGGCAATTTTGACTGGTTTCCCTCCTGATTACTGCATTTTGCTTCATTTTTTGTGTTTAGCCATTGGTTTTTTTCAACCTCAAACTTGGATGGAGAAGACAAAAGCTACTTTACTCTGTGTGCAGTTAACCATAGATGCTCTAATTAGCCCCCCTGGTGTAAAATTATTTGTCCTGATCAAAATAATATTATAGCCTGGTTTAAAAATTTTTGTAATACAAAAACTAATGTACAAAAGTCATAATTCATTATAATTTTGACATTTCAATGCCATCCAGCACCATTTCAAGAGTGATTACAATTAATTTGAAGTTCTAAATTCAAATGTCGGTGGCACAGTGGCCGAGTGGTTAGTGTGTTTGACTCATAACCGACTTGTAATCCTAGGGTTGCAAGTTTGAGCCCCAGTCAGACCACTGTGTTGTGTCCTTGAGCAAGACAGTTTACTTGACTTTGTTCTAGTCGACCCAGCTGTATAAATGAGTACCAGTTCTGCTAGGAGTTAACCTGCAATAGATTAGTATCCTGTCCAGGAAGAGTCAAAGACTCTCATCTGCTAAACACTATGGAAGCTGGAGATGAGTGCCAAATTAATGGGCCTGTAGGCACGAGAAAGTATAAGCTGCCTTTTTAGCTAAATTCAAATTACAAAATAAAAATTATGATTTC
The DNA here is from genome assembly GCA_026413305.1 of Hydrozoanthus tunicans. Classification (NCBI taxonomy): domain Eukaryota; kingdom Metazoa; phylum Cnidaria; class Anthozoa; order Zoantharia; family Hydrozoanthidae; genus Hydrozoanthus; species Hydrozoanthus tunicans. Next base: position 15,879 of record JAOBAT010073024.1, on the reverse strand, counting down.
AAAATTCGATTAGAGAAAATTATTTGTTTTTGTTATGTAACCAAGTTGAAATTATGTTTTCTAACATGGTCAACAATCAGGTGTAAATCACGATGGCGATGCGAGAACTTGTAGATGGAGAATGTGGAGGTCCGAATCCACTTATGAAGCTTGTCTCCCACTTCACCCAGGATAAATCCTTTCAACAGGTAAATGTATTACTATAATAATTAGACACACTTCTGCTTCTGAGATTGTAGGCAGAAATTTTGGATTAGTGTATGTCCAGAAAAGCATACTATTGCAAAAGGAAAATGCAGTTTTTTGTAACCATTGTAAGATTTATTCTATTGAGGAAAGGTTGTGACTGCAAAAAAATTAATATAAGGTAATAAGGAAAACTCACAACAAGCTATGAAAACTGCAAAATATGTTCTTATAAGGAAAGCTCAAACCCCTCTGTGAAAACTGCGAATTTTGAAACAAATTTCAAGTTGATCAGTGTTGACCTTTAATGTTATATATTCATTTAGTTGGCATTTTTGAATAAGTCATACTTAAAGAATACAGACAAGCCTCACTGCAATAGAAACATTCAAAACTATACAAAATAATGTTTCAGCTTATCAATTTTTTATTGACTTGGCACAAGTTTGGTTCCAACTGCCTTTTCTCAATCAAAAAAGCATAAAAATTATACTCTTGTGGGACACTGGCTTTCCCCAAGTATAGTAGGGGAAATATATTTATTACCTTTTTAGATTAAAACTGTCGCCATCTGTGAACTCAAAATTTGAATAAACAAAGAAAATTTCCACGTCTAAGTATGCTTTTTAATCAAAAAAAGATTGAAATGAAAATTTTGACTGAGCAGGCTGGGGACTGGTAACCTGTGAAATAGCAGCAGTGAGTTATGTGGTTTTTGTTTAAAAAATTTCATTTCTGTTTAAAAATGTCATAAAATTTTTATTTCAGACATTTTTAAGGGAGTAATTCATTGATTAAAGTTGTAGCAATGTGACTATTGTAGCCAGAATTGAACTTTTTGAGATAAAAAAGATTGTCTCTGCTTCCTGCCTCCTGCTATGTCATATGCCTCCTGCTACATCATCACTGCACTCTTTAAGCCTAAAAAATGTAACAGGAACGGTGAGAAAAGGTTTTGTTTTCGAAAAATTACTATTATTAAAGGGTTCTACTTTTCATCTGCAACTTAAAAAAATAAGCTTGATAGGAACTTTAAGGTTGATCAAAGGGTTACCTTTGTTAGAAATGGTGAAAATAATTTGTTAACCATTTTAAGTGCCTACCTTCCTTTTTAGACAACAATTCTTGTTGGGTCTTTTAAACTGAAAAAAAAGATTGCTGGAAAAATCCTGGGCAGAATTTTGAGCTTTTCCAAAAAATTTGCAGTGCTGCATATTCTACCTTAAGTTGAATAAATTGACTAAATAACTGTCACTCAACAGGAAGGACTTGCACATGAGCGCTTTGGACCACAACATGAAGTAAGATATTTTTTTAGATCTAAGAGTCAAAGTCTTTATGTATTTATTGATTAAGAACAAAGTATGGCACAAGTAACAATTCACAAACGTATGATTCTGGTTTAATACCAACTTACCCAATTTAGTACTAGAAACTCTTAGTTGTGACCGTATCTTTATTTATAATATTTTGATAATTATATTTGTTTTAGTAGTAGTATTAATAATAATAATAATTATGATAATACTAATACTAATACTAATACTAATGATAATATTAATAATGATAATAAAGCAGAATATGCTGGAGGAAGGTAGAAATGGTGGTCATTGTGATGAGTGAATGCAGAATATAAAGGAGGGCATGATAATGTGGAATGGTATATTCACTGGCAACTTTATGGTAAATATGAGTTAGAAAGAGCTAACAACTGGAATGAACATAAACCAGAGGGAGTGGTGGAAATTGAAAATCACAAGACACTGTGGGATTTCACAGTCAAGAGCAGATCATGGAAACTTGTGGCCCTTATCTGAAACCCTGATAGGACAAAATTGCCTTAAGGCTGCCCAGTCAAATGACTGCCTTGTTTTGTGGCACATACACTCATGCATCTTTGATGTTTTCTTATATATTATAAAACTTTTCTAACAAACAAATTGATGGTTGACCTTTTCAGACTTGTCTTTTTTTTGTTGTTTCTCATTCTATACTTTTATCCATTTAGTAGTTGAGTGGTGAAAACACCTCTCATTTGATCAGAGTATCATGGTTTCCTATTTCAAACAACCTGTTTTTCTTTCTTGGTTTCACCAGACAGAGTTGTCATTGTGAAGAAGATCACTAAATTGTAGCTGTTCAATAATATGAAGTTCAATCTAGCTGATATTTTTTTCTTTACCTTTTACAGGTAAACAAACTGTTTCACGAGGCATCAGAGCAAGAAGTGAGTTCTTTTAAAATTTTACAAAAGTGTTTTCTAAATATTGGTCTCCTCTCTTTGTTATACATAAGTTTTATACAAAGAATCAGTTTAAAATTTTCATGTTATTATAATGGATTAGGAGATGAGCATTTCCAAAAAGTTTTTATAGATTTAAAGAAAAAAGGTATTGAAAACAAAATGAAAGTGTGTTTTTCAACCCATGTGATGACTTGTTTTATGGAGAACCCTGGTTGAAGAGGCAGGATTCTTGAAACAAGGCAACTGGCAGATAAATGAGCTGCATTTTTCTGTGATTTTGATGCTCCTAAAAGTTCCAAAATCGATACCAACTAGCACAGAAGATTAATCCTAAACCAAGAACGTTGTTTGCTTCCAAGTATCATTACATTGGGTGACTTTGCAGGCACTGTGATCTGCGGTTTATAAGGCACTGCATGCCTCAGGAACCCATAATGTGGTTGCAACTAAACTGCTCAATGCTTCTACATAAGTTTGCACCCAGTTGCATACATTGAAGCTGTAACCGTTTCCCCAGGGACATACATTTTGAGAACCCTGGAAGATGTTGTTATGAAGGCAAGTTATGAACTTTACTAGAGGATCTGACAGGATTCTTTACTGCACTTAAATTCAATGACAGTAATTTGCTTGTTCATCAGCTTGTGGATGATTTCCTCCAACATCCGCACACCTATGAACCTCCTCAGACATTCCGCATGGGAGACCTACTGCATGAAATGAAGGAAATTGAGGATAGAAATTCTCTCCACACCCCAATCAGAGGTAAGGTAGATTGATAGTCTGTTTCTGTTGCTACACAACCCCTGTAATAATATTGATAATAATATATCGTGAAAAGTTAGGTATCCCCTTTTCCTAGGAGCACTCAATGCACACTGATGCAGAGCTTGATGAAATATGAAATTGTAAAAGTGGAGATACAAAAGTTTTAAAACATTGAAAATACTGGTTGAATTTTAGTAACTGCACATTTCACTCCTGAGATGATCGTAAGTCTGGTCTTGTTACAACACATCTTTTCCTGCTTTTTATCATCCACTATTGTGGCTGCCTAAGAAGCTAAAGCTAACTAAATTCTTTCACGAGCCTTGTGGCTCATATGGCTGGTGCTTATCTCTAGTTTCTGTAGTGTTAAGCGGGTGAGAATCTTTGACTCCCCCTGGACAGGACATTAATCTGTTGCAGTTTAGCCCCCAGCAGAACTAGTTCTCATTTATACAGCTGAGTTGACTGGAACAAGTCAGGTAAAGTGTCTTGTTCAAGGACACAACACAGTGGTCTGACCACGGCTTCAACTTGCAACTCTTGCAACTCTTGCATCACTGATGCTGCCTACGGAGCAGGTTTTCTAAATCTGCGTCATATTATTGTCTTGTTTTTAAACATTCTGGAGTAAAAACTTTGTCTTTTGTTTAAATTGAACATTTTTGGGGGATGTTTGTTTTAAAAAATGTACTTTGATACAAGGTTTTCTCTATTTTAGCTCCTGGAGTTGCAGACCTTGCAGCTAGTGGGTGGGCAGATGAATTTATGTCAGCAGAGACAAGAAGAGCAGATGGTAAGCAGTAAGACATAAGTCAATTTATATTTAAGATTAAAGATATTTTCCGTGTTTCTATACTCTGTTGGAAACACACCAGATTTTTGGGAGAACACTTGAGAGAAAGTTTAAATCACAAGCTGAAAGAGAGTGATTAAAAGTATTTGCGAATGCGCTCCAAACAATCCTAAGTGTTTCCTACATAGTAAGGAAACACAAAAAACATCTTCTAAAGCTTAGTTATTATAATATAACAACAACTGATGTTGTCATTCATGATTTCTATCCAGATTTAGAAGATAGCCCTTGGCCAATCAGAGCATGTGCATGTTTTACTGAATCTGTTTTATAAAGTACAAATGTTCTGTATTAGCTATTTAAAATATTTTAGATTCATCTTATTATGGGCAAGTGAGAAGAAGCTGTTTGTTTTATGTTTTATTTTAAAACAAACCTTTTCTGCTCATTGTCATTTGGAATCCAGATACATATTGCATACTACACATTTTAATTGCTTTTTCTAGAATGGGCAAGGGAGTATGGAGATGAGTCTCTGCACCGTGTCCAACCCAGGGCAGGTAAGGTACATAGATAATAATAACAACAATAATAATAATGATTGTTTAATAATTTTGGTTTATTAAAGCCAATTGTAATTTTTACTAAATGAAAGGCATGTTTAAAGAATTTTTACATTAAAATTAATCACGAGGAAAGTTGAACTAACATACTGTATTGTAGTAGAGGAACTACTCAAACAAAGGGATTAAACATACACTTACAAAAGAGTTAAGTCTCTCCTTTTTTGTTATTTTCTTGGTCAACTTTTCATTGCCAGACCTGAGTATGATAGAGTGAAGTTGCATCATCTGGCCATGGATTAGGGGTAGATCGAATTTTCAGAACTGATGTTTTTGATAAGTTTCTTGCAAGCCATTTCCATTCTAGCTATTAAGGACATCAGTTTAAGGATAAATAATCCTCAGAAATTGTTACTGAATATTTTCAAGAAGGTTATTAAATAAAGGGACAAGTTTTGAAAGATTATATGTAATCGAGTGTTTTGTTGTTGCTAATTTTTAGTCAACCTGTACTGGTTGTTGAAAAATAAATAAATGAAATTATTAATTTGCAAATGTATTTTCAGTATCTGTTATATTAACAAGCACCCATAAAAGTTATTTATAATTGTTCAATAATATATATAGTTTAAAATCTTCAGTTCTGGATATAACACTCCATATTATTTACAATAATAGTATTAAAGATTTTGAATGAATCTATTTTACCAAGTGCAGGAATCTATGCACTACTAAAATCTTTGCTTAGTTTGTGTTTGATATTCTGGAGACACTCATACATAGAACTTAGTATTTATTGTACCTACATTTCATGGTGTTGTACATAATTGTGTAGGAACTTTAATGTGTAACCAAAGAACTTTAATGCCATTTGCATGTTTTGGCATATTTTACTGATTAACAGGAAAAGGGTGTGACCACGCTTAGCTTACCCCTTTCGTGAGGGCCAGCCTGTCGACTTCTGATTGGTTGTTGCAGCTTTAGCTCTGACAAAGTGGCTACAAATTGAAAAGTTTCTGTGGCTGAAATTGTTATACAGTTGAACGTCTATATATCGGCCCTCCATTAAGCGGCCACCCTCTATTAAACAGCCACTTTTCAAAGTCCTGGAAATTTTCTTAACCATTTTTGCGGCCACCCCTGAGCGGTCGAAATGGCATTTTTGTGTGTATATTTACCTTCATTAAGCAGCCACCTCAAAAAAAGCTTGTCATTTTTTTTGCAAAGAGAGGTAAAATATGATACAGAAGTCATTTTAAGCGAAGTAAGAATATCGTTTTACAAGGAAATAGTGTAACTTTTCAAGTTCTCTGAGTCAATATTTGTAACCACATTTCGGTTTAAGTTACATTCAAATACATTTTCTATTTCCACCAGGTTTACTTGATAGATTTAATTGAAATGATGGAACAGTTAAGCAAGGAATCCTTTGTTTTGCTGACTTGTTGGTAGCTTTCTAAAAAGACTTCTGTTATTTGAGGGTATTAAAACCAATAAACAAACAATAATTATTGACCATGCCCAAGGCTCGTTTTTTATGAACCTGTATTAAGCAGCCACCAAACCATTTCCTGAGGGTGGCTGCTTAAAAGACTGTAACTGATTTAATGAAGTTCTAAAGGACCTACATTTACCTGTGCATTTAGGGTCAGACTAATTTGATGCAAAGTGAGACCATTTACATGTTAGCATGTTAGATATGCATGTCAAATGCTATAAGTATCCTTCAGAATGAATCAAGCAAAGTGAAAGGTGTTCAATTTATCACTCTAAACTATGGAAACTGATGATTAATCTTATTAACTGTCATTATCTCGACTGCCATTAACTTTAACTCTTTAATTTATCATTTTGCAGATCTTCATCAGGGATCAACAAAGTGGGCTCATGAATATCTTGAAAATGTTGGGTAAGATACTAAGTTTAAAATTGTTAAAGCACTTCAGATTGTAGTGTCTACTTCTCTATAAAACTGACAACTGTTTACTTTGAAAATACTTGAGTGGATATAAAATCAAAGGTGTGTTTCTTTAAATTCGTTTTTCCCTAACGTACCTGAAAATATTTAAAGTTTTTTATTCTATGTTACTTACTTTCAGTTGAGGTTTTACTTAATTTCGTGCTTGAATTTAAAGTGGAAAGAAAGGATATAGTTTATTTGTTCCCCTTTGTCCAAGTAAATGGACTGCCCTAGAAATACTTATGTAAGAAACACAGATTTAGGTCTAGGATCAGTAGAACAGTAGTGTAGCCACAGGGGCCCACTCCTAAAGTTTAATGATGGGGGGGGGGGAAGAACTTTTGGGTCTGAGGTTTTGACCAAAGAAATATTTTGGGTAGACCTATGGATAACTCTTGAATATTTTTGGATCATGGATAAATTGAATTAACTTCTGTAGTGGAGCATACTTCATTATGCACATCTTTTAACAGTGCCTAAGTAACAAAGATAGTAGCAAGTATTTCAGTTGTGGAACAGGAAATTATAAGAACACCCCTAAAAATGAAAGTTTTCCCAATTTTTACAGGGTTTTTAGGGTATTGTATTTTTCATCCAAACCAACAGTAATATCACGATTTACTTGATATGCCAAAAAAGTAAGGATTATTTGTTTAGGCAAATTTTGCAGTTGGAATTTGTTTGCGTATAAAAGTATCAATCTCTCATGGACCCATTTTAACATGTCATAAATAATTTAAAGTTAATTTAAGCAAATAATTTTGATAAGCCCAGTAAGTAAGTTTCCAAATGACTAAAACAGTACTAATTTCATAACTAGATTGTCCATTCCATCAGTCTTGTTAACAGATTCGGCAAATAAAATTTATAGCAGTTGGTGTTTTAACCAGAATTGTGTAGGTTTTCAAGACTAATGCCAAATGTTTGTTTTTATTTATTTCTTGTTTTGTTTTTAGAGATGTTCATGAAAGTTTGGATGATGCTAAGTGGTAAGTCCCATTTGGTTCTAAAGATGAACTTACAGATTGGCACTTTGTTGAGTGATTTGTAACATAAACTCAAGGCCGATATTTGTGGGATGATACCATAAACTAATTTCCCTTTTTTGTGGGATGATATACCATATGTTAATTTCTACTCGCTTAAATGATACTACAAAAGGGAAAGCTGAAACGATGAACTTTAACAGGAAAGGTCACCTTAACATTTCACCCTTGACCAGGCTTAGAATGAAATGGGGTCCTTGGGATTGGGAGGCAGAGATCTTACTTGCACCCCTGCAACCCCTCCCTCACTGATTAAAGACCTAATTGTCAAGGTTTTGCATCCTCACATTTTTGCAGAATGTGCTACTTCCTTTCAACTCCTACAACTACACTCCTCATAGTCTTGTTTGTTTTTTACTGTTTTTTCTCTGTGGTAACTAAATTAGCAATTTTTATAAATCAGCACTTCTTTAAGGTTTGACTTAAGGTCATTCCCCTAAAAAAATTCGCACATAGTTTTTTTTCAAACTTTGTCAGTTTGTTCCTTTGTATATGTTGACTCCTAATATGGAATAAAAAGTGGGGGTCGCCAACTTCGTTTTGGAGTTACAGAGTGTTAAAAAATGGTTATTTTATGCCAATTTAGTTAAAAAATGCCATTATCGCAATTTTTTGTCGGGCCACCAATAACAAACTATTACTGATGTACACTAGAGTTACTTATATTCTTATCATTTTCTCTTAACTTTCATTCAGCTAAGCTACACATTTAAGAAGTTCTGTCAACTCAATGTAATCAATCAACATGACTATTCAGCGTTAAAATTACCTCATTCCTAATTAAAAATAGCTAAAAATTGCCCACCAGAAGGATTTCAATGACCCAAATTCTGTACTTTCTATCGATAGTTGTTGTTTAAATTTTTGCACCAGTTGGGAAAAGTTATTTTGTTATAAAATTGAAAAAGAAAAAGGGGGGCCCCCGATTTCAGTTTTTAGATATTCAGCAAAATAGTGAAAAAATTAGTTTCAAAACAGTTTTTTCTGTGAGGAGCCTGGGGCGAGTGTGGTTAAGTACGCCTCGATTTGTGTCCAAATGAATGGAATCGATTCTGGTCAACCAATACATGAATTGTTAGGCAAAATTGAGCCATTAGTGTGAAATTTTGTGAAAATGTGCAGAAGAGCTGTGAATGCAAAACAGAAGAATGACCTTATTTTTATCTTAAATGACAAAGGCGATAACTAGAGCTATGAATAATGTTTGTTGCTCTTAGGGCTGAAGAATATCAGAGCGCAGAAAGTGAAAAGGAGTTGGCTCAGACTGCCGGAGCTTTGCTTGACAATGTGGATGATCCAAAACTGGCAAATTCACAGGTTTGGCCCTGACTTACTTACTTACTTAGGCTCTGAACTCCTTCTGGAGCATTGGCCATTAATGATTTCCCTCCTCCAATTTTTCCTGTCTCGGTTAGTCTATGTGTAGCCCCAGACCTTTTATTTCTGCCTCAACATTTCGACTCCAGATGTTCCCCAGCATCCTCTTTTTCACTTAGGTATGGAGGTTGGTGTTGTTTAAACCTGTTCTACAGGATATTCTGGATTAATGTACTGGGAATTAAGTTTACTTTTGGTAATTTTGCACCTGCTTTCCTTTCAGTTTATGAAGTTTGTTAAGAAACTGAGAGATGGTGATTACAAGATTGAAAATAACCAGGCACGTTTTATTTCTTGTAATGTTTTTACTTTTTTTTCAATTTCAGTTCTGTGGCTCTTTAGCATAAAGATTGTTGCAGAATTCAGGATTTGCATCAGAAGAACTTTCTAAATACTAACTTAGAAATATGAAACTAATAGTTTTGAAAAACTTGCCTGGACATGAAATACAGTTATCCTTTTCATATTCAATGAATTTTTTTGTGATCAGAGTTTAGATTAAATATTAATCTAGCAGAAACATTTCTGTTTTATTGAAATGTTAAAAAACAAACACCCTTTTAAACCTTTGCACATGTTACTTAATAGGTGATCGACTCAAAGACAGGTAAAGAAGTGGAGAGTACGAATGCTGCAGCAGACAGCTGGGTTGATGAGTATGATGAAATGAGGTTTGATAGTGACTCTTGGGCAAAGGAGTTTGGTGAAGGAGCTACCAAGGCAAGTTTCCCCTGTTAAAATGGTGCTCACTCATAAGTGAACTTTTGTGAAATATCATTTGCAAGAGTCAGTCTAAAGTAAGATTGATAAAGTAAGATTTGTACGCTAAGAATTTAGATTCAACTGCTTTCATACATGAAACTATCTTAGTCAGTTTGAAACGTAAATACAAAATTTGATGTCATCAAAGGGCTTTTCTAAGAAAACCAAACAAAAAGCATTCAGGTCTTGCTTTATCACAAACAACTCCTTTGGCAGCACAAACAACAAATCAAGTTTGTCCTGATGCTAGACCAGAATGCGTCATGTTTGCTGATGCTAGGCAGTGAAGTTGAGGGAAGTCCCTCATAATTTTTTTGCCTTATTTAAAGAACCAATACAAAAATTTAAATGGCTTCCCTCTGGAAGGGACGAAGTAACGATAAATCTGGGAACGTTTTGAAACTCAGATAAATAAGGCTTGGTAAATGACCATTTATTTGCCTTTTTTCCCTTAGTCTGATGTAGAATTCTGGGATCATCTGCAGGGACAGTGGGATGATCTTGTGAAGTGAGTGTCGCAATAACAATGTTTTCTACAGTATTGCTTGTTTCTGATTTTTCAAGACTTACAGTAAAAGCTTTGAGTGATGATATTGGGAACAATTACAGTAATTATTATAATATATTACATTATAATATAATTATAGTAAGAAAATTATGTTACTGTAGTAATATTGAAAGTGGCTGATTTGTTTTCTGTGAAAATGGAAAGTTCTTTTTCTCACTTCAAAGAGCAGCTGATTAACTTAGCTCTGCCAAAGTAATTATTTGTTAAGTGTTAAATTTAAAAAACAGGACCTCATTTTTATGTTTCGATCATCATAAATGATCTTTTTCAATGGTGTGGAAACATTTAAACATATACGTTGCTTATAAAGTGCAGCGCCACTGAAGTTAAGACAAGTATGCTGTATATATACAAATTTTTGAACTTCCAGCTTTGTAATGTAAATAGAACAAGAGAAATATATCAAACCTCTACATAAAGACTTACGTTTACTTTTGCGTTTAATTAAGATATACATTTACTTAGCTGAAATTTCAAAAATTATTATAATACATTGTACTTTCCTTGATTAAGTTCAGTACCCAAGGATTTTGGGACAACATTTTTATCAAACAAACATGTTTCATAAATGATCATCTTCAGTTGTGAGGAAACATTTAAACATACACGTTGCTTATAAAGTGCAGCGCCACTGAAGTTAAGGCAAGTATACTATATATGTACACATTTTTGAAGTTCCAGCTTCGTAATGTAAATAGAACAAAAAAAAAATAGTAAAACCACTAGTTATATAAAGACTTACGTTCACTTTTGTATTTAATTAAGGTATACATTTACTTAGTTGAAATTTCAAAAATTATTATTATACATTGTACTTTCCTTGATTAAGTTCAGTACCCAACACATTACAAGCAACGTAAGTAAATTTCTTTCTCACAACTGAAGATGGTCATATGATGATCAAAGCGTGTTTTGTTTGATGAAATATTGTAGAGTTTCTTAAATGTATTTCTAGTCTGTTTCTTTTATGCACTCAAATGTTGTGAAATGTTCAGTTTTGTAAAACGTTATGTTTACCAGATGAGCCATAAGAATTGATGTCATAGTGCTCTGTAAATGCTTTGCTCAGCTTATATGATTGCCGAGAGCGCCCCCTCTTAAAATTGTTGTACATAGTGTGGTTTCAGGAATTTAAACAATGGCTTGAATATTCTAGCATTGGTTACTGGCTAACATCACACTTGTCAACAACTTTCTTTCTCTCTACCCCAGCAAGTTTCACCTCAGTAAGTTTAAATCCACAGATCTGAAGGTGAAGATGTCCATTCATGGTATAATGAATACGATGCTACCAGAAACAAAGTAAGTTTTGGGTTGGTTGTCTATATGGAATTTTGAAAAAAGGGGTGGTTCATTCGACATTCAGCAGTCAGTTATGGTATACTCGATTGCTCTGTGTAACTGTGGATCGTAGTCTCTCAGAACCCTGATTTTGAAATACGTTTTCGTTTCTCCATAACAACTTTTTATTTGTATTGACAATAAACATGAAGTTAGAGTCTTCAAGTCCCGAAAATGTTTGAAGTTTTATGTGTCCGGCTGTTGGCTTGTTTTAGAGGAATGTCTGTTACAGTGGAATCTTGATTTAACGAACTTTCAAGGGACTAAAAATAGAGTTTGCTATATTGAGGTTTCAATATATCAAAGTGTTCATTATATGAAGGCTCGTTAAATCGAGGTTTCATTAAAAAGTATTATTTAGAAACACTGTGGATTCTCCATTTGGAGTTACCGCAGCATTAAGTGAACTGTAAGCATCCAATTTATGAAACTCTGTGTTCTTAAAGATGTGTTTTCCATTAGAGCTGATTGCGGGGTTAGGTTCAACACAAACTTGCTTTTATTAACCTTGTTAGATAAATCCTCTCCTTTCCACCCTCGTTTTAATAGCATTTTTCAAAGTTAATTAAGAAACTGTGAAGGCAGTAGTAAAGAAGTGAAAATAGAAAGTAAGAATAGTGGTTAGTTGAAGCTTACTATTTGTTGGATCTTCGGTATGTGTAATGAGTGCTGCATCTACAATATGTTTCCTCATATGTTTTTCTCTTCCTCCTTTTTGTTTTAACTGTCTTTTAGGAATATAAGTTTGAAGAGGACAATCCATTATTTGACCATCCCAGCCCATTTGAAGAAGGACTGAAGAAATTAAAAGAAGGCGACCTTGCTAGTGCCATTCTACTTTTTGAAGCAGAAGTCCGACAAAAACCCGAACATGCTGAGGTAGTGATACGTTGATCTCTTTTGTACATTTAACTTTGTAATGTGCTTACTTGGCCTGGATGTTACACGAGAAATTTCTTGACCAAAAAGCCTTTGACAGTAGTCGGTTGAAATCCTTGAAAATATTGGATTGGGTAAGAAAGCTCAAAGAAACTTAAAACTTCCTTTAGGATACAATCAGTCTGTGGTTGACCACCAAACAGAAGCTCACATCTGCACCAGATAAAAAGAACTTCTTTATACGCTTTGCAAACTGTGCCTGAACAGTTCTTGAAAAGTTCTTGAATTTCGCTGATACTTAGAAAATGATGCCTGTATTTGTGTTCGCAGAAACGAAAAATATTGTGAAATGTATTATGTTGTCTAAATAACTTTGCACGGCCTGGCTTGGGATACATTTGAAATAGTTCAATGTTTGTTGTCAAACAAAGTGTTCTTATGGGAATATCGTATTTGAAATGATTTTGTCGTCTTAAAAGAAAACTTTTGAAATTGTTTCTTTTTCCACTGCATTAGGCATGGCAGTACTTAGGAACAAGTCACGCTTTGCATTAAAAACCGAACTCTTCCTGATCAATTATTGTGTCTTAGACATTTAGGAAAATGAACTCTGTGTTGGTGTTCACTAAAACAAGGAACAAAATAACTTGGAAACATACAGGCAGTTGGAAAGCAAAAGTAGTGCAATGTTTCTCTTATCCTTATGAGAATATCGTGTTTGGAATGGTTTTGTCATATTAAAAGCAAAGCTTAACTGTTTCTTTTTCGACGATATTAGGCATGGCAGTATTTAGGAACAAGTCAAGCAGAAAACGAACAAGACTTGTCGGCTATCACGGCTCTTAACAAGTGAGTAAATTCGAGAAGCTCCTTGAACCTTCATTTTTCTTCTTTTGAACATTATCTTGCTGTGGCTTTGGAACAGGTTGTTGGGATCTTTTCTACTTTCTTAGACAATAAAAAAGCGAAAGTGTTTGCTATGGGTGGGTCGCAGCTCTGGTGTTCTCATTAAGAGAACAGATATGGTCATTTTATAATTGTTTTGCTTATAAAATGTTTAAAATGAAAGGTTAAAAGTTTTTCAAAAAAAGGATTTTGAAACGTTTTCGTTTTCAGTAGTGCGAGCATTAGTGAAGATGATCACAGTGTCAAAAACGTTTTAATTACTTTTAAAAAATCTTTTATTCTGTCATTTTAAACAGTGCTGGTCGTGTTGATTACAAAACTCTAGTGGAACACTTTGACATCTGGGAAAAGTTTAAGTTTCTTCCGCAAATCTGTATCAGCACCCAGTGTCTGCAGCATTGTTACGAAGTGTATGAAACATATGAAGCCAGGTAGTTGACAGGTTTGCTTCGCTTATCAAAGTCTGTGAAAATGTTACGAAAAGCAATGCGGGAAGCGCTCTAATAACTTTGGTTGCAATTTAATCCTTGCAGGTGTCTTGAACTCCAACCCGAAAACTTAACAGCTCTGATGCAGCTTGCTGTTAGTTACACAAACGAGTCCATGCAGTCTCAGGTAAGAAACTGGAATGTGGATTACTTTACTTCTGGAGTTACTTGAATAAGGTAATTTCTTACTGGGTTATGGTACGCCGTAGAGTCCATGCAGTCTCAGGTGAGACACTGGAATGTGGGTTGATTAATTCTGGAGTTACTTGAATTAGGTAATTTCTTACTGGGTTATGGTAGACCGTAAATTCAATGCAGTCTCAGGTGAGACAATGGAATGTGAGTTGATTAATTCTGGAGTTACTGGAATTAGGTAGTTTCTTACTGGGTTATTGTACACCGTAAATTCCATGCAGTCTCAGGTGCGACATGGGAATGTGGGTTGATAAATTTTAGAGTTACTGGAATTAGGTACTTTCTTACTGGGTTATGGTACACCGTAGAGTCCGTGCAGTCTCAGATGAGACACTGGAATGTGGGTTGATTAATTCTGGAGTTACTGGAATTAGGTTCTTTCTTACTGGGTTATGGTACACCGTAGATTCCATGCAGTCTCAGGTGCGACATGGGAATGTGGGTTGATAAATTTTAGAGTTACTGGAATTAGGTTCTTTCTTACTGGGTTATGGTACACCGTAGAGTCCATGCAGTCTTAAATGAGGCACTTAAACGGGGACTGCGTTTGTTCTGGAGCTTTAGAGCTTTGAAGATTTTTTCTTGAAATAAGTCCTAAGCTTAGTTCTGTTTTTGTTGCAGGAATTTAAGAAAACATTGATTGATTGTATTTACAACGCTTTTTTTTTTACTCCTCCCCACGTCCCCATCCCCTTAAAAATATCCCTCTCTCAAAATACTCACATTTTGATTTTCTTTCATTTAAAATAACAATGATTTATTATAAAAAGAACCCCGATTAAAAAGTCTTGACTTTAGTTGTCTTCTCAGACAATCTTTAACTTCTTTTTTCTTTTCTTTAATCCGTCGTTGATGTTTTGTAGGCTTGCAATACATTACGCTCTTGGCTTAAAGCTAACAGCAGGTATGTGGTTGTATTGTAGTTTCTGGATTTGGGAAACTTTGTAGCACGTAATTTCTTTTTAAATCATTTTGTAGCACGTATTTATTTAAGCTAACAATGCAAGGCACAAAATGTAGCATTTGTTTTTATAACATCGTAGTCGAATTTAAAATGGATATTTGAGCTCTAAAAGAGTAGAAACATGATTGTGGTAATTTTTAAAGACAAGGACAAACGAGTAAATGAATATCGATTGTGTAATGATTTCATGAAAGATCGGATATGGCACTAACAAGTGGTATCAATATTTCTTATGTTCAGATACAGTGACCTGGTTAGGAAGTCCCCTGAGTCACAGAATCTTTCCCCGAGGATAGCAACTGCTTCTATCATGTCCACCGATATGTACGGCGAAATACGGGACTTGTACATTACAGCCGCTCAGAGGGCCCCAGAGAATGATATTGACCCGACAGTACAGGTACTTCGGTTGAGTTTGTGTGCTTCAGAGTACTCTGAAGTCCCTAATAAATGTATATGTATTATTATTTATTTTTGCCTAAATTCACACTCTATATGGGTATTATTTTGGATTGTACTTTTATTATTTTCTGGGTTTTGGAAGCCAAGCATCTCCACAGCAGGTTTTCGAAGTATCAATAATTTTTGTTCTGGGACACAATGCTCAGTTTGTTCATTTGTCGATCCCCGTGTTTGACAAGAAGTAGCACCCATTTCCAAGGAATAAGGTTATTTCATACTTTTTGAATTTAAAATATTTTTATGAAGTTGTATTTGAAATTTTTTCACTCTCCACTATTATTCCGTTCTATATTATTAGAGACCTTAAGCACACGACGTCCGTGTTGCCACGGAGGCCAACCGGAAATCAAATATCAGTAGTTGACGCGTACTTCCA
>JAOBAT010073013.1:0-14425 GCA_026413305.1 Hydrozoanthus tunicans | reverse complement strand
CTAGCCTATTTACCTACACCATGGTAACCTAGCCTATTTACCTACACCATGGCAATCTAGCCTATTTACCTACACCACGGTAATCTAGCCTATTACCTACACCATGGAAACCTAGCCTATTACCTACACCATAACCTAGCCTATTTACCTACACCATGGTAACCTAGCCTATTTACCTACACCATGGCAATCTAGCCTATTTACCTACACCATAACCTAGCCTATTTACCTACACCATGGTAACCTAGCCTATTTACCTACACCATGGTAACCTAGCCTATTTACCTACATCATGGTAATCTAGCCTATTTACCTACACCATGGTAACCTAGCCTATTACCTGCACCTTGGTAACCTAGCCTGTTTACCAACACCATGGTAACCTAGCCTATTTACCTGCACCATGGTAATCTAGCCCATTACCTACACCATGGTAACCTAGCCTGTTACCTACACCATAACCTAGCCTATTTACCTAGATCATGGAAATCTAGCCTATTTACCTACACCATAACCTAGCCTATTTATTTACACCATAACCTAGCCTATTTACCTATTATAATCTATTATATATGTTTTGTTGTACAAATCAATTAGTTTATTGTCATTGATTATGTGGTGCCCCAATTTGAAAAAGAACAACGCAGGAAGCACAACTAAATCTAAAACCCCGTCAACGAAAAAAGGAAAAACGGAAAAGTCAGCAATCGAAAGCTAACGATATTCAATAAAGACATTTGCGTCACAGACGTTGTAAAACTAGTCGTTAAAATAGACTGCCAACTTCTACAAACGCATAACTATGAACAAAGCAATGATAATGAAAGCGCGTACAAAAATTCCCCAAATAAATAACAAGATCAGCTCGGAAGCAATCACGTAGAACACTACATGAAACTGTCAAACAACTTGGTTTAAAAGTAAGAATATATCTAGAGTGATCAAACAAATATTTCAAAGAGAAAAGTGATTTCGTGTATACGAACTTGATACCGTCGAATGGTTTCCTGGTCACATGTTTTGCGACTGTCAATGGCACTTTCGAGAAAGACAACAGAATTTTTCTTAAGCTATTAACTATTGCCATTCTCATGAAACACCTGCAGTTCAAAATAAAAACTTGATATGATGCCGCTAAATAATCTAGGGACACTACATCTACGAACTGGACTCCTTAGAAGTTTGATTCACAACAAACATTTTAAAATACGAGAAGACTTTTGTAATCTTTCGTACGGCTTTTCATTCATCTTTGGCTTTGTTTACTTTGCATTGGTGCTCATTAACAACAGACTTTGACAGGTTTGTTGTCAGGAATGTTTACACAAAAATCATCAATGCTCTTGCTCAGTCCGGATACCTTTAACTTAAGAAGGAGACATATTGGAAGACTGGCCATTTCTTCGAAACCAGATTTAGAAGCATTAAACCGATGTCTGTTTTCTTTTAAAGATTTTTAAAACACGTTGAGTACCCAGCTTTGGCAGCTTATAATTTTACGACGAACAGCCATTTGTACAAAAACACTATTATTTACGAAGTTGATACGAAGGTACTTAGCTTCTGTTTGATTTAAACGTTTTCAATAATACATTGCGAGACAGAAATTGACAAGTAGAACAACTAACAACTAAAATGGTCGCAATTTTTTTTTTTTTTGGTTTGAGAAAAATTAGGGTCGGTCGGATCCGTGCCCCAACTAATTAATTTGGTTTGGCCTTACAGCGAATTTGATTTATTAAACTAATAAGTAAACAAAGACTTTTTTATTGAAGAAGAAAAGCTTTGAAAGGTTGTCCTAAAATATGTAATTGAATAATAAATTTTTTTTTCAGTATTTTCTCGTGACGTACAGGCCAGTCGGCCGGCGCTTCATAAAATCTACCGGCCCGATGTAGAATTTGCCGGCCATTGGCTGCCGGGCCGGCGTTAGTTTCCACCCCTGCCAACACCATGGTAACCTAGTCTATTTACCTACACCATGGTAACCTAGCCTATTTACCTACATCATGGAAACCAAGCCTATTTACCTACACCATGTTAACCTAGCCTATTTAACTACAACATGGTAAACTAGCCTATTTACCCACACTATGGTAACCTAGCCTATTTACCTACACCATGGTAAACTAGCCTATTTACCTACACCATGGTAAACTAGCCTATTTACCTATACCATAGTAACCTAGTCTGTTATCCTACACCATGGCATTCGTAGCCTATTTACCTTCACTACTGAAACCCACTGAGCCTGTTTATAAACCTCATCAGGCAATGCTTTACCTCTGGTTTCTTTTCTTCTGTTGTTTCCATTTTCTCTGTCTCAGGTTCTGTGGTCTTTGGTGATTCGGGTGCTGGCTCTGGCTCTGGTTCTGGCTCTGGTTCTGGTTCTGGCTCTGGTGGAAGTGTTGCATTGATGCTGCCAAAGAAATTTATTAAGTAAATAGTATAAAAATTAAAATAATTGCTGAAATCAGTTAAAAGTGGCTTTTACTCCAGTTTCTGACCTTTCACCCGTCGTCATAAGTTATTGTAAAACATTAGAATTGCAACACTAGATTCTACTGTACTTAATAGACTAGAGTCTTCATTTAACTGTTGTAAAATGTCCTTGACTCTGTTTTATCATTATTTTGTTAATATATCAATGATTTATAACAAAAAAAGTAAAAGTCAGATATTATGACCTGTATATTTAAAACTGGGCAAAAATCTCACCAAACCTGAGCAGCACATAATAATTAATTATGCACATCATCAAAATTAATTTTTAAAAACTAGCTAGGAATCTTATTCAGGCTGGTGTGATAAGTAAAATCTAGCCTTTCAAGCAGCCAGTTTGTAGGTAAAACAAACTTGAAATAGCTTAATGGAATCTTTTGGCAGCACACTCATTCTGGTCTTAAATATCTGTGTCCATACCAGCATCTTAAATTTGATAAATCTGTAAAAGATTAAGTCTAATGGCAAGCAATCTAATTTTGTCATGATCTACTGTTTGAATTTCCTGCATACCACCATTTTGACATGTGACAAGTTTGGGTTGTAGTGCCAGATCCCTTTTGTTCATTGCTGTTGTTTTATCCAGAGTGGAGACTGGTACTACAACCAAGACATGCCACATTTCAAAATGGCAGCACAAGGAAGTTCAAACCATGTAAATGATCAACTGAAAATAAATTGCTTGGCTTTAATTATACTGACAGAATTATCAAAATACGAGCTACTAATATGGACACAGACTTATCAAATCTTTTATTTGAAAATAAGATGTTTCACAGCTGAGGTTCTCTCTAAGAAACTGACAGTGCATGTTTCCATGAAATTGCAGCACAACAGATTCCAGAGATCACAATTTTGTTGCTTCCTTCATTCTCAAAGGCTACATGTCTGTTAGCACAACATCCAAACAAAATAATGAATGAGGTGTCCACTGGTAAAACTGTCAGCAGGACTCATTAGACAACATCTAGCTGTTGTCATGATAGACCCTTTTGCTTTGAAAATGCAGCCTAAATCTATACTATCATTTCGCCATGTACTATTATAATAGTATTAATTTTGGAAGGATTATTTCACCCTGTACCATTAGTCTACTCTAAACTATTATTCAGGACTCTAGAGAATGTACTATATTTCATAGTTACAACATACAATAACCATGAAAACAAATTCGATTGTTGTAACAACATTTTTGGTTTCTTGGAAATCATTTTTCATCAAAATTTTGCATGTCGACTTCTTCAGAATGTGGCCTTTAGCAAAGTGAAAACATTTATTGAATAAAACTAAAACTAAAGACAATTGAATAATAATGTTGAAATAATAATTATACTTTATAGGTAATAGAGTGAGGCAGAGTCAAATTTTAAAAACAAATTATATGTCTTTTTACCTTATGCAAATCAACTTTTAGAATTAGTTCAAAAGCTTTTAAAGATTAGTGATTTTTTTAGAGTTTGACAAGAATCATTCGATTTCCTTTTAATGATATGGATGATAAACTATTTTTTTCTTTTTCAGTTTTGCCTGACTTTGGGTGTATGAAAATTTGTTTTATAAACATGAAATCTTGATTTTTCTTGTGTGACAAACTAGTTGCCGTGGAGAATTCATAATTGCCCATGTGAAACATTCACAAATAAATCGAGAGCCAGATGCCATATATAATTTATCTGCAGTATAGATAACTAAAGTAATTAATTATTCAAGGAAGGAATAATTTATACATACAACTATAATAAAATAACAACGACAGGTTAAACTTTTGTAAAGGTAACAAAAGACACCCGTACATATGTGTACTGTAGATTTTTCAGGGGCACACTTCGAGATTATTGGATAAAAATGCAAAACGTACAAGTTGATGTATATGACCCTGTGTTAAAAATAAAAGACATACAAAGTATTGATAGTGAAACTTAAAACTGAAATTATCGTGCACGGCTAAAATCATCCATAAAGCTTGTCAAGGTAAAAGTCTAGAATTTATACATGATTTCTGACCTTTTTTGGCAAATATTAAAATAATGTATATATGAAAAATGTTCGGAGCTAAACATTTCGCAGCAGTTGTCGAAACATGCTTAAGTCGTGTTTTCTCTTCACTTTCAAATTTACTTATCACAAGTTAAATTATCACAAAAAATTACATTCATCTTAATGTTGAAACAACTCTTAATTACAAAGTTGGTAATAACACAATATATATAATATTTCTTAACTATTCCAGCTACTCCCACAGATGATTCCGGACAACTGCTGGTCATAAACTCACCTAACAAGCCAATCACGAAAGAACTTCAAGTCTGGCGAGTGAAGCACCTCTGGCTTCGTCTTGCATAGTGCAACAAACTGCTTCAAAAGCGTCAGCTGAGTATTATCGAACTTCATTATTTCGATATAATCAGAAATAATTTATCTAGAAGATTTTTACTTGGCCTCTACAAACGTGAAGCACATGCATGCAGAACGAAAGAGTTACAGTCACTCCCAAAAGAGCCTAAGTACGAAGTCTCGTTACCAGGTCCTTCGGGCTACCAGTGACTCTTGGCACTGTGGGCGCCCTGTGGTTTACAAAAACGAAGTAATTCTAAAATTATTTGGCCGATAAGCATGCATTTTTATGCGTGGTTGCCCAGTTGGGTGCGTGCATAGTGATTCGGAAGTTGTTCGAGATCACTTCCCCTCCCCCCCCCCAAATTTTTTATTTACTATAATAACTTTTGGATAGGAGTTTCAGATCTTATTTATAACAAACTACTAAAATTTCAACTCTGGCTTCCCCATAATTTTCTGCTTCCGCCGCAGATGAATAAACAAACACTTTGGCAAGATTTCTTCAAGTTGCATGTCATGCGTTTGTGTTGAACTAACAAAAGATTTAAAATGCAGTTAAGGATAATTTTTCGTTCCATCAGCTAGTTGTGAACGGATTTTTTCTCAATTGTGCTAAACACTCAAATTATTTAAAAGAAATAGTTCAACTAGGCACATGCTGTTCTTGACTGCCTATTTTTCATATAGATTTCCACGTAATATTTACGGCAATAAATCTTGGAATAGTGTGCTATTCTTTTGTAAACTGAGCAAAAAAGAATAATAGATTCAGTGCAATTCACTCACAGAATTCTTAACGTCGATTGGCTTAATATGATATACAAAGAAGTCGATAACATGACCCGACCGCACCCACAACATAGAATAAAGCCCTGGAAACGAAGTTGAGATGGGGAGTGCCGCCCGACTTTTTTCTAAAAGCTTTACTCTGTCATGATGCTTTGCAATCAATTTCTGTGCTTTGTCTATGATTTTTAGTATGAGAATCGCACCCTGTTTATGATATAATAAATAGAACAAACAAATGCCGTTAACGTTTAAAGCACGATAACAGTTACTGCAAAGTATATTGTGACTCCAATCCTGATACGTGACACCTTGAATTTGGACCTCGCTCGTGTCATCGGATTTGTGATGTTGCACACTCCAAGACACGGGTATAGCGAGCACAGCTCAATTCAGTGAGGTTCTGTTTTGTTCTGAGCATCAGATTTACTCACCCTATTTATGATTGCTAAATAAGGAGTGACATGTATACCCTGTTTAACATTTCGGGCATCAAAAACATGCCCTGTTTATGATCAGAGGTAAACTATGAGTTTATCCAGAAGGGCGACACGCCCCTCCTCCCCTCCCCCGTTCATGGGCCCATCGCCTTAAGTGTTTTAGCATGTCTGTGAACCTTGACAATGTTTTTTAATCAAAAGTTAAGGAGCTAGCGATGTATCTAGAAGAAGTCAGAATTTATGCTGCTGATTTGTGCGTTTCGGAATAACTGCGATCGTTTACAGCTAGACGCGTGCGATACGCGCCTCCCGTAAGACGGGGCCGGTGTTGCGCAAATTACAAAGACATGTATGAAACGATTATGAGCGTACTGTAATTGTTTATACTGTGTGTATACACTTGTTTATGTACGGATTTAAGTCTGCCTAAGTAAAATAATTATCAAACATCCAAGACAATTGGCTGGAAAATAATGTCGGGCTGCTCTCGCACAGTCCCTTAAATTTTCTCTATCTTTAAAACAAGTTGTAAAGTAGAGTTGAATATGATCATGAGTTGACGCAAATAGAAATATTAAAATAGCTATCAACTGGACATGCATGGCGCGGCGAGAAAGATATTTGTTCAATGACGTACAGATTTGATTCCAATCGAAATCCATTTGTACTTGGCTAGTCGTGCCGCTGAAATATAGTCTATTCAACCAGTTGTATATTGACTAGTTTTTTCTCCTGTTGTGAATTGAAAATTAGAAACAATAAATTAACAAGATAAAGGAGCATTGTTTGCTATAAGTTCAATTAACTGGGTTAATAAAAAACACAATTAAACAGATTAAGGATTTGAAGGACGGTTTAAATAATAGCAATTATAAAAGTGGGAGCGACAGACTTAATTGAAGCTGATTAAAGTGGATTGCATATGAACTCAAGATTTTTAATTTGTGAGTTGCTTCCCCATTTTCCAGTCATTTACCTTATGACCGGCGCTGGGCTGTACATACCTGACCTTGGGCTTGTTAGCCGGTCGTGAAAGCAAAGAGTTACAGTTTTCATATTTGCTCACACCAATTCGGTGGCCTAAAAAATTGTCAGCTTTTTTTTGTATTCCTCAAATGATCCGACGAAACACTATCTTGTAATAATTTAACTATTTAATGACACGGAATGCAATATTGCTTATGATTAACAACAAATATTTGCCGAGTTTAAGATTAAACTTTGCATTGCAATCAACAATTTTATACTTTTACACCAAAAAACACAAAAGACTTCATTAATTTTTTTAATAAAACGCTTACTCATTAAGTGCAGGTTGACATATGACTACAGGTGTAAATTGAACTGTTGAATATCAGAAAAGAAAGATGTCTGCCTGTTTTTGTTTAACCAAATCAAAACTGTATAAAATAGCACTTTATTGATTGAAAATTAATGTACAACAGCTTTATAAACCACACAAACTGTTGTCAATCTGTTGCCATGCAGTATATTAAAACTCTCGGCTAGTTGTTTGCGGTAAAACTGTAAAGGATAAGTTCACTTTGTATTTATTTAGAGGTAAGAACGTTAGAAACAAAATGAGTATGTATGTTGGCAACGACCCGCTTGCCTCCGAACGATCTCAAACAAACAACGAAAAAAGAGCTTTCAAGACAAACAGAGGTGTCAAAGAAAACCTTCGTTGTGTCTGCACTTCACTTGAAAGCGCACTTAAGGGACAACAGAGTGATATCGCTGCCTCTAAAGCACTGTTTTTAAAAACAATGAAACAAAAGCTTCCAGCGATTCAACACAACCGCAACCACAGTGGCAAAACTCAAAATTTTCAGAATGTTCCAGCTGCCCGTGACATACGCATAAGCACCCATGAAAGGTACGAAACAGAATCGGAGTTCTGTCTCCCACGAGTTAGAGACAACAGGAGCAGCGAGAAACAGAAGTGTCAGGCTTTACCAAATAGGAAATGCTTCTTCTTTGACAAACATCAGGCATCCTTTTCACTTGAAAAGGCTAGGCGTACGCGAAAGATAAGCAGTTCGCTAAATGACCTGAAAGATAGAATGAAAGAAACTCGAGTTCAGGGTGTCAATCAAACATTCAGTAATTGTGGGGAACGTATTCGCAAATTAAGTCGCTCAATACCGGAACATCTTTCAAAGATTTTGTGCAAAAACTCTGGAGAGACCGAAACAGAAGAGATTCTCGATCAGCAAGGGGAAACGAACCCGTTGTCGCTGAGTTGTGGGATGAGAACCAAAGCGATAAAGAATGAACCGTTACGGTACAGAAAGCTCAGCAAGTCGATGAGTGATCTAGAAAAAGTAATGATTGCCGAGGCACACCAACAAGAAGCGAACGCTTTTTTCAACTATTGGCTCAGGCTTGAAAATAGAGCAGTAAACGAGTTTACAAACAGCGATTGTGATCTACCAAGTTTGCATCAAAGGAGGTGAGAATCCAGGGTGGATGGGAGTTACTCCTAAACATAGGCTATAAATGGACAGGCCGCCCCCACCCGTTAAACTTTTCGACCTCTCGGTTGGGGAGTTGCGATTGAGCCATAGCTAGCGTAGTAGCGCAGTAAGTGTTCAGTAATTCAAAATTTATCTACCATGGGACGCGGAAACTTGGAATAAGCCAGTTCGGAATTTCAGAAACACACGCGTCGTGATGAAATAAAGTATTCATCAATTCCCGTCCCACTTTCATTTCGTTTTTTTGATTAAACTGCTAAGTATTACATTCAATATTGACGCGCGCACGTATTTCTGAAACTCCAAACTGGCTTATTACGAGAAAATTATTGAGGGAGGAGGGGGTGGGGGAGGGGGGGGAAGGCTGTAGCCCCCGCCCCTTAGCTCCCCCTGAGTTCTACTGAATGGAACTGAATTCGGTGTAGGAGGATACGGCCTCGGTCTCGAGTCGAACGCGAAATGCAACGTTATTCCTTTCTGCAAATGATACATCGTTGCACAACATTCTGATATGTCGTGATGAATATATCCCCTCTACTACGTGTGTTCTTTTTTGAGTTCATGGCTAAATTAAAATTTCATTTTCTTTTAAAATCAGCGACGAAAACCACACATGCGCAATAATACAGCTAGGTCATCAAAACTTTACATGAGTATCGCACCTTGAACAGTGTATTCTAAAAATGTCAACTGACTGTTTCAGGTTTTCGCACAGATCGCCTTCGTCCGATCGCGAGTACTTTTACTCATGCGGAACTGAACAACCAAGCCAGTCAAGAGAAGAAATCACGGATGTTCACTTATTAACCCCTTCAAATAAACGAACCCGAAAGGTTGGTGTAAAGAACTCAAGCCACGGAAACAAACGGTTTTCATTGCCCGCCAAGGTTCACGTATAGAGGCCATGCTGTCATTGGTTAGTTCCTGACAGAGCTGTGTGTCGTACTCAGGGATGGCGGTTTGAGCGCAGTCAATGAATCCTGTTTCTAAACGGGAAAAAAACAACGAGTGCATAGAAGAGGTGCATGAAGGCAGCGGTCGTGAAAATGCACTTCTAGCAGGCTACCTTGCATGTCTTCGTATTAATTGATGAATTTGATTGTAATCGGTCGGTGTAACATCGTTGGCATCATTCCACTCGTACGCACTATACCTGGAAAAAGCACACATAAACACAAAAATATCAAGCGTGAATGACAACAACTATATATTGCAGCTGACGCGATGGAAGGATAGAATTCCTTTTTAATTCTTAGCACTTCTCGTACCTGTCTTTGCTCTCGCTGTACACGTTTTCAAATAATAGCAGCGAGCACAAAAGCCGCGTGACGTGAACCAAACCTGAATCAAACGAAGTTTTTTAAAAAATTACCAAGAGTAAATTAGATAGCACGCGCGCTTTGATTGGTTAATATGGGTTAGTTGCACTAGGCTGTGCTGTTGCTCGCGGGCTCAATCCTGATGCTATCTTGCGTTGCATTTCGTCTCATTGGCTGGCTGGCATATATTATAACTATAACGATTTCATGATAATACTGTGATACCGACCGGTAACATAGCGTCAAAAGTTCATTGAAGTCTTTTTCTTCTTTATTTTTTTGACGAGAGACAACTTGTCTCTCGTCCAAAAAAAGAAGAAAAAACGCTTAACTGTATAGTTTCTAATGCGGCTCACCAGATCGCAAATCGAAAGCCAAAGTTTCTAGCAAGAATAATCGATAAATTCACGAAAGCCAAATAAATGCCAAAACATTTTAGGAAAAAACCCTGTAACTTTGATGAAGTTCTGATATGAAGTTATTGAATAAGAATGATTGATATTGAAAAAAAGTCGACGATCGAAACACACTACACAACTAGATGCACAAGCAGAGAAACCCAATGGAGTGAAACTTTGATTTTATGAAGTATTATAAAAGCAATAAAACACAGCTATAGTGTTTGCACGCGTACAGGCTAAAGCAAACAAGCAAGTTGTGTGTTTTTTTAAATTTCTTAATTCAAAACATCTCCACGCGTTTGATAAAGCCCGGTAGGATTTCATCCGAGATTAAAAGATCGAAGAATCAGAAGAAAATCAATTGATTTGGCTTTGTAGCAATTATAACAACAAACTTATTGTTTCTTTCCTGATTATTTATGTGCATGGTTTGGTTTTCAACGCGTCTGCTCTGATCTTGAGTTTGCACTTGTGTCTGAAACTACGTCTTTGGTTCCACTTGCGCATGCGTTATAAGGCGAAAAAGCAAAAGTTATCGTTTTTGTCTTATAATTGCAAGGACGATTCACTAACGGACAATAAAAACAAATTAACAAAATCCTCGAGGGCTTATAATTGAATATACCTTAATTCAACAAAGATTACTCTCAATAATTCATTAAATGCTGAGGTATACAAAATAAATCTTTACCCAATTACGTTATATCTTTGTCATACCGTATTGTCGCAGTTGTTGTCATCGAGATGTATTTTAATTTGTTACGATCTTGATTCACATGTAAAACCTTGCTGTTGACGCATAACATAATTGTCGTGCATGAAGCTCATAAAGTTTAATTTATCAAGGATTTAGGTTCTCTTAGTGGCGCCATACACAAAGAGATCTAGATAAAAGAAACAAGGACGTTTCTGTAACTGGGAATAGTTTGAAGTGTTAATATAACTTGCATTAGAGACAAAAATATCCTCTCAAATACACTTTCTGGATGAGATAATGAGCAATGTTAGATTTGAAGTGACCGAAGTTTTCAAAGCGGGGCGCACTATTTAGCAGCAGACTAACAATTGATGCTTTTACATCCTTTGATGAAATGTTATTTGTTGTCTCTATGGCTTTTAAATGACAATAATAAAGAAGTTTGAACTGAGGCCAAACAAAGAACTAAATCAACTTGGGTAAGAATAAGTTGAGTTCAGAAACACACGCAAAAGTTAAATCTATTACTCCGTCTTCGCCAAAAGCTTTGCGGCTCAGAGCAAGAAATATCGGAGAACTTACAAATTCGATCGGCACGTTAAACTAAAAAAAACTATATCTATATCGTGGTGTGAACTAATACTGTCGTCATGAAAGAGGACTGTCGAATATCTAAAGTAGACTGTAAAATACTATTGATTTTTACATCAAGATAAGAAATGACGCAAGTCCTTAAAGGAAAGCCAGGTGTCTCACTCGTAAACGTACAATTTCACGAGTGTTTTAGAAAAAGTTATACCGAGCATCTAATTATTCATTCTTTAAATCAGAGACGATTAAACTAGTGATATTAGGATTCCGACATCGGCGATAATGTAAAACGATTTATGTAGTTATTATTATTAGGCCCTAGGGTGTCATATGTCAGTGATTTATTTCGTTGTCAAGTACAACGTTCGTTTTGTATTGTACGAATAAAAACATTAGCCCTTTGCGACGAACTTCGGGCCTAGTTGCCAGGATATTTCTTGAGCCAAAAATTTTCTGTTTAGTTTCTTTTTATTCTTAAAAAACACGACTACGACTTCCCTTTCTAAGTTTGTTGTTTTGTTAACTTATGCAGAGTGTGTTAAAAAAAACAAAAAACAACTCTTGAACTGATAATGGCGATAACTGATGACAAGTTCTTCTGCTCGTTAAATACTGATTCACTACATAGTTTATTTTTACTCATGGCGTCAAAGATATCTCAATTGACCCGTTAGCTCAACATTCGGTTGACTTAAGCTTCGTTCGCTTTTGTTTAAATATGGCAAACTTTGATTTAGATTAGAAATATCAATTTGCGGTGTTGTAGAACTACTAACATATAGAAAAGGTTTGTTACTCAAGGTAGATTTACCACCTGAAAGATTTTCGTCTTTACAAACGACGAGATCTTTGGGGTTTGGAGCAACACAAGTTGAAAGTGCTTTCCTTTAAGGACCTGGTTTGGCTGAGAAGCCACTTAATGACCTCATAGATAAGCTCTTTTTGTGTGGAAGCAATTTTTCTTCATCTAAGCTCATACCTTCCTGTTGATTTAAACTGTTCAAATGATCAGGCTGTTTCCACGAGTTAGTCTCGTCTGCAGTAAGAACTGTCAAGTTTCCAACCGATTTGCTTGTCCAGTCCTTACAAAGTGTAGGAGTATTTCGTTCATGCACAAACTTTGAGTGAAGATTCGAAAAACGCGTGGAATTCGCAAACCCTTGAATTTTTTCCGCTGGTGTTGTTGGCATGTTTCCCAGCGAACTCCTTCTGTAAGGTATTTCATCCCCAGGTTTAAGTAAATCTTTTTGCCTGGTCCTTTCTTCATGGCCCAATTTCTTAGAACCAACTTTAGGAATGTCAGGTTTCGCTTTGATTAACTCATTCCTGCTCGACAGGTTCTTTTCCTGGGCCGAAACCAAAGGATGGACAGAAATTTGATCAATTGGAGCGGCTCGCGTAGGAATACCATCTCCTGCTAGTTGACGAGATTTTGTGTTGTCGATGCTTATAGCCGGTAACTTGCACTTCATATCGCGCATAAATTTTGCCTGCTCGGCATTTAGCTGTCCTGTTACACTCTTGAAGTCGTCTTTTAGGCTTCCGCAGTGCGAATTAAATTTCGCTCCGACTCCTTTATTTGTCACAAGAGCTCTTTTGTAGCTTGTAGATAACCGTCGTTGTTTTTCCATCGTGAATCGGTTTTAGCAAATCGTTTACAAACAGTTGTACAAGACTTCAACTAAGAGGCTGAAATGCTATTCAACTAGATATATGCTATAGCCTATTGTCAGTTTGTCTTTCTAAGTCCTAGTATGGATTAAATACAAACACAACACGATCACCTGGGGTCACGTAAAGTAAATATAATTAAAATAGAGTCTTTTAAATTTGCATTTTATCAATCCAACGTCGAATTAACCGGCACAAGCTGATAAGTCCTGATCGAAAGTTAGTTACCATGACAACCAGTAGAATTTACCGAAAGGAATTATCAATCACTTAGAATCAACTTTTGAATGAATCGACCGAGTCTACTAAGTACTATGCGTGTGTGCTTAAAGTAAATTACAGCCACTAAAATTGTGTACCGTCAAGGCCTCATATTCTTTTAGTTGTATTCTATATGGGATCGTGTGACATCGTGTCGAACCCATTTTACGGTTCATTGCGTCAACTTTAGATTATCTCACCCCAGCTCTGACGTAAACCCTTCGCCGTCTGCCCACACGTTAGCGGCCGTTTTCTGGGTGTTTCAGCAAGTGACGTATTATGAAAGGCACTCCAAAATCGCACTGTACGAACTACCGTTTTCATTCGGTTTGCCTTGACATCAATCTTTTTAAATCAGGGTAGAAGCTCAAAACTGGCAGCTCATGTCCCACTCGGGTATGCGGGTGACGAAGAGGTCTAACTTGATATATAACGTACTTTTAAGGTGAATAGAACACAAAAGCAAGACCGAATTTAAGATAAGCATTTCGAAAAGAGATGCTCTAATTTGTGGTTGAGAATGATGTGATTAAACATCGAAATATACTTTTTTAGATCAGTTTCGAACCAGAATTTTTAAATATCATGTGTACTGATCGCCCTAACAACGTTTATCGAAATATTCCTTTAAAAGTTTTTTGAAAATTCATTTCTTGAAAAACATATTTTGATTTCCGAAATTTTTATCTTCGGTCTTGCT
Source organism: Hydrozoanthus tunicans (assembly GCA_026413305.1). Taxonomy (NCBI): domain Eukaryota; kingdom Metazoa; phylum Cnidaria; class Anthozoa; order Zoantharia; family Hydrozoanthidae; genus Hydrozoanthus; species Hydrozoanthus tunicans. Next base: position 243 of record JAOBAT010073013.1, on the reverse strand, counting down.
TTTATACTCTAATTTACTTTCAGTTTGGAACAATGCCATCCAATCATATCTAGTCAAGCAATTAGAAACTGAGTGCAAAAACGTGCAATGTGGATCATACTTCCTGGCTGTGACTACGAAACTGCGTTTTCCTGGTGCTCACTGAATACCCTTGCCGAAAGAAGGTCGTTGAGATGCAAGAAAACCTTCAGTGCAGCGTGTGAGGATACCTCTATACTCTACGGTAACGTCCACCCTCCCCCC
>JAOBAT010073002.1:0-21414 GCA_026413305.1 Hydrozoanthus tunicans | reverse complement strand
AGGGAGGAGGCTAGAACGAAACATATATACGTACACAAAATAGCTATAACGAAATGTACAGATAGATCTGTATACCTTTGTTGATAAAATGATTTGCTTAGTATAATTGGTGAAGATTCAGAAGGGGCATTAAAAAAATTTACAACTGTAAATTTCAACAAGAAAAAATGCAAGATGTTTCAAATTTTCAAGGACGCGCCAGCAGAAGCTAACTCGGGTTTAGGCTTTACTTGACGTTGAGTAACTTCACTATGACGTATCCGTGACCGGTGTTCACTCCTCCCTGGTTGGTCTGATCTTTGCCGCTGTTGTATGATCCACCCCCACCCCCACAGGAATTTGAACGGCTACCACTAGCTCCGCCAGAGTATCCCCCGCCACCGCCACCTCCCCCACCGGCTCCATTTGGTCCTCCTCCACCACCGAAGCCTCCTTCTATGTTGTTCTGGTTTGATCGTCCACCATATCCACCTGGAAATACAATAATTTACATTTCAGTTAAAATTAAAGTTAATGAGTTTGCTACTACGATGCTTCAATCCCATTGGTTAAGAGTACTCGCTATTTATTTACCCGGATGTAGAAAGTAAATAGCAAAAAACCTGCATTCCATTTTTTTTCCTCGTCATTCATGATTCGTACGAAATAAACCTTTAGTCAAATAACGACGTCATGTTTATGAATAAGAAGGCATATTCTTAGTTAATAGCAAGTAATTAAGTGACAAGTCAAAACTCTGGGGTCTTTGACCAAATCCTGCGCGTTGATTGGCCGAAAATTGATCCAATCACGTTACAATTGAATCATTTGTCATTGTGTGGCATTGATTTTACTGGCATTCACCAAACGTATCGGAAGAGAGTAGACTGGGACAGACTTGTTGCCAGAGTTAGTTCTGGGTTGTTTGCGTCGATGAAATTAAAGCTTGCTTTTTTTGGTGCTTTTTTTTTCCTTTTGTTTATGGAATTTTTAAAACTGACAAAAAAATTATGTAAAACTTCACAAAGCGTTTGGCAGTAACAAATTAACGTTGAAATTAGTTAAATAGCAGTAACTGTTTTTTTTTACCATTTCTGAAGGCAAGCCCTCCTTCACCCCCAGTCCCTTTCGCTCCTCCAAAGTTCTTGTTGTTGCGGCCGTCGGTATTCAGTCCACCACCCCCTCCCCCAGAGTAGCCACTGTCTCCATCAGACGCCCCTTTTCCTTTTGATCCACCTCGAAGTTGAGATCCTCCATAACCGCTGTTTCCTTCATTAGAGACGGTACCATGGCAACGGACATTTTCGGTCTTCATTTTGTCAATTCCTCCACCTCCGCCAGCTTTGTTGAAAAGGAAAAGAGAAGTAAGCAATTGTTTGTTAATTTTCCGAAACAACAAACTTGAAAGTAACCATTTTATTTCTTTTTTCTCTACCGGCTTCTCAGTTCTCTTCACAAAGGCTTTTCTTAGAGTTGACGCTGACAAAAATGCCACAATTAAATGAACGAAAGGTATTTCGAAGGATAAGCAAGTTCTTTGTAAAGCCTGCCTAATTTTAATTTCAATATTTTCATTCAGCCTTTTTGTGTAATCTGTCTTTACAAAGTTTCATAGCTCTGATGAAGGCCGCAGATTGAAAATTCAGATTTTCAGATTATGTATTTTTAAACAACTTTTTAACTGCGTTTAATTATCTATTTGACATTCGATCCAGACCTGTTAAAACTTTTTACTCAATGTTCAAGACATGTGATGCTTGATTTGACAGACTGAGTTAAGCTAGTGTCCTCAAACGTTCATTTTGTTTTAATCAAACTAAAAAACTGTTGTTCTTTACCTTAAATGTTAAATCGATAAACGTTTTAATGCTTGTCTTTCTCGCCAAAGCTGTAAAAACTGATCTCGGCGTGGCCTAACCACGAACAACCAAAAAATAACCCGTTGTTCAGAGTATCAGAAACTATAATTTACTGCAGTATTTAAGTAGTTTGCACGCACAGTCCCTTTGACAGAAAGTAAGAACAAAAGAGTGTGACTTCAATTTATGTCCCTAAGCAAAACTCTCTGTACTTATATTAACAAAAACATTGATTATCGTACCGACTAAGAGTGGTTTCTTGGTATCTTGGTTGAACACAAATGTTCCTCCCCCTCCCCCTGAGCCACCTGACACAGTGTTTACGCCACCCTCCTGGCCGACAAGAATCTTGAGCACGTGTCCCTTTGTAAGGTGAAAGTTAGCCTTCACTCGGGCTCCGCGTCCGCGGGATTTACCTGCAGCGGCTAAACAATTAAAATAGTTGTTAGATCTTAGAATGGGTGGGTTGGGGGAGGGCATGTTTGAAGAAATTTGCACGATTGACAATAACAAAACTTAATTCAATGCATTTGCAAAATAGAAAATATAGAAACAAAAAAACGGACAAGAAAAGATAAAGAAAAGAAAACATAAGAAAAAGAGAAACATAACTGGATGAAATAAAAAGGGAAAAAATGAAAGAAAAGAAGAAAAGAAAAAATAGAACAGAATAGAACAAATTCAAATTGAATGTATCAAAAGAAGATAACTGAAATGAAATGGCATAAATTTTAAACGATGTTGAATATAACAAAAGAAAATGCTGATAATGATACAGTATAATGACTTTCACGAAATCTTATAAATAAGCAACACATAAATACATATTTTGTTTTAATAACTAACTAACATTCCGGTACTTATAGAGCCTTGGTAGCTACTAAGTTTAGTACGTACCAGAAAACTTGTCGAATCCCCCAGAAGCCCCTGCGGCCTCAATGGCGTATAGTCCGGTAGCAGGTACCTTCCACATCTGAATGCCGTTAGTGACTGTCACCTGTCCGTCATGATCTTGGCCATGGTAATGGCTTCCAATCGACATGGGGCCGTATCGCCCATGGCCTCCAAGATTGGTGAACTTAGCGACATTGAAAACTGAAAAAAGGGAATAGGTTTGATTGGTACACATTTTTGTCTTTCTTATCAGAAAGAAATAAATTAATTTTTTATAAGAACTAACATTTGACAAGTTGGTTGTTAGAAGTTATAAACAGCGATCGTCTACAAAAAAATGAAGTAAAAGCAAACTGAATAGAGTTTCAAATAATCGCCTTATGAGACCTAAATTCACTAACAGAAGGAAAGAAAGAAAGTAAAGAAATAACAGAAAGAAAATAAAGAAAAAACCTCAAAGAACCTCCATTGACAGTCACTCAAACATTCTCTATACGATGGGTTGTTAAGACTAAATCACAGAGAGATTTAGAAAGGAGCACATTGAGTTCAACAGCATGAATATTCACTCTGCATCTAAATTATCTTAAGTCGCGTTAAGTCGCTTAAAACTACAGGCAACTTTTAGACGGTTTTCCCGAAATCGCCCTAAGTCGCATTTGACTTACTTAAGTCCCCTAAAACTACCCAACTGCAAGTCGCTGCATGTTAGTGCTTATATAAAGACCGGAAGATTGGTGCAAGGTTTCTAAGATGTATATATAGCAAAGAAGAAGGTTAAAATGCAAATATTGCTTTCCTCACATTCACTTTTCGTGAGAAATCAGTCCGCGTTAGGATTTACGAAATACAAAACTGCAAAAGAAACTTACCGTTAAATCTTCTGTCGGCATCTTGGGAGGGATTATGGATAACCCACTGGGTGACGAAATTTTTGAAATATTTCTCGCATGAAGCCTAGAAAGCAAATACAAAACTGGTTGAAGTTCAACAGTGGAAACGTAATTTCGACCGTTATTTTTATATCGTACATGATCATTTTGTGTTTTTATGTCAGTAATTGTAAATGGTGGTATTTATGAGAAAAATTGTAGTTTTGAGGATTTATAGAGAATACTAAAAATCAACTTTGAAGTTAGTATTGATTAAGAAACGGCAAACAGTCTTGGTTGTACATGGTCAAGAGAGACGACTTGGTGATTCTACTTAAAGGGGAACTGAATCCTAAAATCAACTTTTGTCAAACAAAATCTTTAACTGAGTAAGAAAACGATAACTACAAAAATTAATCGCATTACGCTGACTTTCCGAGAAATTCGAGTCTAAAACACGTTACTTTCCACATTGTACCGGCAGCTCAGAATAGAGGTTAAGCGGAGAGAGAGTGAGGCTATGACGTCAGATATGGGTAAGCATTGGCTCGGACTGAAAAAATTCATCATTGGAGTGAGATATCGCACACAATGTAAGTTATAACTTTCACTCTTGACTGTGTAAGCGAAAAAACAGTTCAAGCGCTTGCTCGCTCCCCATAACCGGCCTACGTCATACGTTACCTTCGTTTACCGCTGACAAGTCGACAAGCGCCCACGGTCAATGACCCCAGACGACCCGAAACACGCGTATACAAACTAGAATTTCTCGGAAAATCAGCGCGACACAAGAAAAAACCTTTTAGATATGTTCTCAACACCTTGAAGGATTTCAGTTAAAAAATGTTGATTTTAGAGTTCAGTTCCCCTTTAAAACTATTCCAATTCAACAGTAAATTCATCCTTCACTTTTTTACCACTATCCATATGCAAAGTAAATCGACTGGCTAGTATTACCTCAACATAAATCATAGAAGGTGATCGCTCGGGTTTATCTTCCTCTGAAACAATGCGGATTGAGCCGACATACACAGGGTAGGGAAATTCGTAAGCGAGCCACTGCATTCCGGGTGGAGCAGCTCCGTTGGCCACCCACAGTGTGTCGGGGTTGTTATCGAAAGCATTACTTGGCTTGTATCCTGTAGGTGAACAAACGATTATTAGATGCAGCGCCACTACAGGTCTTCATATTTTCATTTGCTTACTCAAAAACTAGCTCTTAAACGGCGACACATTCGATGCAACACTGTATGCAACGTTTCGTGCAACGGAAGAATTGCACCATGTATAGCCACCTTTGAAATTGTAGCAGAAACCGAGCCTACTCCTGAAACACTATTAAGCAGCGATTTCACCGCCGGTGTGGCCACACGAAGGGTTTTAGTGTTGCGCATCACATACAATACTACACATGTCTTTAAGCTTTCTACTGCGGAGAAAACTAAGAAAAATAAACTTATTGAGATCCTATATAACCATGAAACAACTGCTTTTATAAGAAAACGAAACATATTTCTAACAATTAGCGTTACCGTCGACTATGCTTTTGTTTGAAGAAAAGGGAAATATAAAGAGTCAATGAACAGTATTTGTGAGAAATACGAAATGGTTGCAGTAACTTAGAGACGACAGTGCTTTAGCTTTGTCGTTAGGGTAACTGCCAACCATGCGTCTTTCATGGGTTATTAAACTGTTAGAATATCTCTAATAACTACAGTATCCAATTCAATTCTCTAAGCGCTAACTATTTTGCCATTAAAGTATTAAAAACGAAACCTTTGTTTTTATTTTTTTTGAAAGCCGCTATTTTTGTAGTTGTTAAAAACTTACCGGGTCCAAAGTAGCTGCTACTGTACGCTTTTGTTGGCTTAGCGATAAGTGATTTCTTGCTAAATGAAGTCTCGTAGAATTCTAAGGATGAGATAACCCACAGGAAGGGGACGTCGTCTGCATTGCGCAGGCGCCAGTAGGGATAACTACCGTTTGTATACGGGCATTTGTCTCGGCAGAAACCGCTCGGCGAGTCACATTCGTGTTTACCTGAAAGACGAAAGACAGAATAGTTTAAAGCAAAAATGGAACTTCACTGTATACTAAGTTGACTCAGTTTCTTATTGAAAATGTTACAAGGCCAGTTTAAGCTTGATTTAAATATCGAAGTGGCCATATGAGCGGTAGCCGCTCAAGATATCTTTAAAATACTAAATGAGCGGTAGTTTTCAATTTTCTTAAATAACGCGAGAAACTTTAATCTTCCAGAATACAGAAAATTCGAACTGTATTTAAAATCTAAAAGCGATTTCGATTTTAATTTGGTATAACGTTTTCTATGGTCGCCTTTTCCTTGTATGTGCAGACCATAAACTTGTCTGGGGGCGAAGGGGTGGGGGGTGGCAGGTTCAATTTCCGGCCCCTGGTGCCGCAGACCTAAAAAGGGGCACGTCGAGTCCTATTTCCTCTTCTCCCGTGATTATTAAGACTATAGAATGCCAAAAATCTAACCAGTCAACTACTTATGCAGTTTTTTAGTTCTCCTCTGTGCGTAAATGCCTGGTTAGGATTTTAACACGGAGGGAGTTATAGCTGCCAGGCGCCATCTTTTTTCTTCACAGTCACAGTACCATGCCTCTGTACAATGAAATTCCTTAATAAGCTAAAAAAATTGAGTGATCTTTCGTTCAGTCTAGTTTGGTCTACAAGACAACGAAAATACCGCAATTAATTTCCCCTTGTGTGTTTAATTATAGGCACACAAAAAAAAACTACACGCACGGTTTTTTCGGTTTTGATCAAAGTGAAAAAGACCTGAACGAAATGCAGGCGCTGAAAATGGAACTTCTTATCAATTTGGCCCAGTCTTGATTTTAACTGCAAGAGCTGAAAACAGAATAAATCATTCTGCCCTATGGCATGTCTCGTGTGAAAAAGACAAATCAGTTTTAACCATACAACAGTGTAGAAAAACTGTGTCTAAATCAGTCAAAACTCTTTCGGCCCCAATTCTCCCAACTAGAGCCCGTACTTTTTGTTGAGAAAGTTTGGGAGAAATTTGATTTTCATCTTCATACATTTTCAATGTTTTATCAAGTCTAATTTTCTTAAAACCAAATGTTCTATATTGTATGCGTTATGAAATGAGAAGTTAGATGTTGATCAGTGTTTGGCAGTTTTAGCTCGAGTTGAAAACGTGGCAGAAAAAAGTTGCAAGTTTCTGCATGAAACAAATATCGACGTTGTACCATGTATTTTTTTCAAAACTCAGATTTTGCTTTAAATTTTGAAACACGTAACAAAAATACAGTGTGATTTTTTAAAATGCTTATCTCTATCAGTGATATTGAGCAATAGTTAATTGCGGTAATGAATTCCTTCCTCTGACTTGAGACACGTTTGCAACTGTGCACATATTTGTCAATGAACCGAAAATTAAGACACGTCAAAAAACAAAACGGTTGTCGAACAGTATCGTTTCAGAATTTGGTCATGTCCAATTCTTGGAGATCCGCATTTTTTTTAAATATGATTTATTGATTGACGAAATTTGTTTTACAAACTTTTTTAACTTTGTTCGTCCAAGCTCAGATTAAGCTTGAAAGAGCTCATTTTATTTGGAGCATCAAGCTTATAGGATTAGTGAGGGGAGAAGATTTGACTAAGGGAAAAAAATGAGCGAGAGACGAAAATCAAAACCTCGACCGTTCTTATAACTAGTCTGACGCTTCAGTCACTGAGCTGCGGGAAACTCGCAAGCAAGGTGGAATCATGAGAGAATGAAGTAAAGCTCGAGTAATTAAAAATAACTTACCTGAAGAAAGCTCATTACAGATATCGATTCTCTTCTGTCTGTATTTAACGTCAGTGTTCCACTCCCAGCTAAGGCAGTAGCCGAGCTTAAAGGGTCTGCTCCAGGGAGGAATGACTAAATGAGAATAAATCTGCGGGTCTCTCTCGAAACCTGCTTTTTTGTACATTTGCATTGGATCTAAAGAATCTGCATTGGACCCTCCGCCGACTAGGAAAGAATCGCACAAGTAGAAACTAGAAAAACTTAAAAAAGCTAAAAAAGTTTGCAGAGTTTGCGAGCCAGCCATGGCGAGATGACACGGTGGACGAAGTAACTGTGGCTTTACACGCTGGGAAAAGTCTTAAACGCAGTTTTTGCCACGCTGGCTCTCTCTCGGCGCTGCAGTCTGATAGGCCAGTGGCAAACAACGTGGCCTGGGCCGGGAGACAATAAACCTTCTTCGTGGAAGAAATGAGTTTTATTTCTGCCTCGTCACACATTCTAATTTGAGCTGTCCTGTTGCTTGGGGACACGAAGCGTGGCAGATTCGTACGGAAAGAAGGCAGAACTTTAGACATTTTTATCTTCTTAGCTTTTAATAAAGATAGTTTAAACTTACCAAGCTTTTCCTTAGAAGTTGTTTAGTTTGAATAAACAGATGAGGTAACTCGTAAAACGAAAAGAAAAAGGCACGTTTTGTTTTAAAAAATACGCATAACTTATTAAGTATTATGCGGTCGGTATCGACAATGCAGAATGAATTTGCATTTTCGGTCATTCGATTGTTTCTCAATGAAACATTTTAAGAAAAAGTTTCGTTTAATTTTACATCAATTTTTAACTATGTATTAGAAGAAACAAAGCTTTGCATTTGATAAAATTAATGCTAAGACGTTTTCTTGCAGCTTCGTGTGCGAGAAGACACAAAAAGGCTAACCTTTTTAGCAGTTTGTTAAATCAAACGGTTCCAATTCACTAAACAAAGCGTCGTCCGCTAAACACTCTATGTTTGCAAATCTTACAAAAGTTTTAAGGAATATTAAAACAAACCGTAAAAAGTTCACGCAAAACTTTTTTCTTGAAAAACAACTTTGTGAGGAAAATACGCCTGCTAACAAGTTTATACGCGCGACTAAATACGAACTTTCAAGCGGCTAAGACGTGGACCAGTTTCTTTATGTTAACTTAACCTAAAAATTGTTCGGGTGCAAATTTGAAGTTCAGATCGTATTTTGTCCAATAAAAATCAAATTACCAAAAAAAAGTTGTAAGGCCGCGAAGAAATCAATTCCGGCCGGCAAATACCAGTCTGTGTATCTCAACTCTCAGGAATTTTAATATACAGTTTATATATGTAAGAAAAAAACTCAACAAACTTGAAAATAAGAATATAGCGTAAAGAACGAAGCCTAAATATTAAATCTGTTTAAATGTTCGATAGTAATGTTCCGATTGATCGATAAGACAACTGCGAGGTTAAAATTGTCAAAAAAAAAAAAAATCCGTACTGAAGCAAGCTGTTTCAAGTTCTTATGAAAATAAAAGGTGTTTTAATTTTAAGTGATTGTGGTCTGGCTATTACAAGTAAACGTGGAAGGTGAAACAGTTGACAGTAAACAGATACTTAAGAAAACCGTGTGAATCAACTTTAGAATTATTTACACGCATTTTTTTTTTTTATAAGAACAGCTTTTTAAGAACAACGATTCTCAGATTGGCCAAAATTTAAGAACAATTTAAGAACAAGCTGAGGGTCGGGCTCGATAGCTTTTTTTTTTTTTGAAAACTTAACTGAACTTCGATCTTTAACTTAACATTAAAGAACAAACAAGAAGTGCTGCGCAGCTTGTAACCACTGGAAATCGTCTCGGGGGAAAATGTCGGCCAATCTACGATAATTCGCAGTGATAAACTGACCAAATTCGTTTTCCAATACAGTCATAAACAATGTAACACTTTTGGCTTAGTTTTTCTTTTATTTAAACATACACAGAAACAAGAACAAATTAAGAAAAACTAAAGGCTTAAATCGCCAAAAAATTAAGAACAATTAGCCTCGGCCATATTTACTGGTTGTTATAAAAAAAGCTTGTATTTAGAAAGCAAAGAATAATCTGGGATCAAGATGTTCGTTACAATACAAAAAATCCGAGATCTAAAATACCGAGTAAAGCAAACTAGAGATCTTGAACTCTGTAGGAGTTGTTGAGAATGTAAGGAAAGAAGTCAAAACGATAGTATTTCTAAGGAACTCAATTTTGTCGGGGGAGGTGGTGGGTGGCGGCACATAAACCCTACTCCACCCCTCCCCACTTTTTCAGAGCTCAATTTCTCAAAACCTGATTTAAGGGTATTGGTTTTAATTGTATTGTAGACTCCTCTCTTCACAAAGAAGGCGTTGGTGCAAGTACTTTATCGATATCTATTTTATTGAACATGATATTTGCTCCTGAAATTCAGCAATTTTGAAAAAAGGTGGTTGGTGGCGGCACATATAACACCCCACCCCCTAAATTGGGTTCCTAGGAAGTACTGTTGTTTTGACCATTTCCCTGAGTCATATTGTGACAAAATCTGAGACTGTGAGATTGGGAAGAAATAAAAAATGCCAGACTGCGAGACATGACAAAGAAACGACGACACTTTCATTTTTAAAGGACCGTTCATTACCCCTTTTAATCGAAACTGCCAGAAATTGGTTTTCCTGAAAACAATGCTCCGAAATTTGCAGGCTTCCTGTGATTATCGGTTTCTTACATGGGCTTCCTGTTGTAGTGCTACGAAATCACTTACTGGCCGGGCGACACCGACAAAATGGCTACCGTCTGTAGACGCAATAGCAACAAAAACTGTAGGCTACTTAAAACAAAGGCGATAAAGGTTAGAAGAAACAAAAATATATTTTTTGACCATTATCTCTAAGCTTCCTCAGGTATAGCTGAGAATGTTAATTTACTGTTATACGGCCAGTTTGGAATTTCAGAAACACAAGCGCGCGTCGAGATAAAGTGAAATTTTCACCAAACTTAAAGAAAAGGAATAACAACGAATTCCAACCCCGCTTCATTGCATTCTTTTATTTAAGTTTCATGATTTTTACATTTCATCCCGACTCGCGCACTTGTTTCTGAAATGTCGAACTGGCTTATTGCTGTAGTGTGTTACTGACGATCAAGTTATTATATATTTGATGATGTTTGTGCAGTCACTGGCAGCGCAGTGGCCGAACGGTTAGCGTGTTTGACTCGTAATCCTAAGGTCGCAAGTTCGAGCCCCGGTCAGACCACTGTGTTGTGTCCTTGAACAAGACACTTTACCCAACTTTGTTCCAGTCGGCTCAGCTGTATAAATGAGTAGCTGTTCTCCTGGGGGCTAATCTTCGATGAATTAGTGTTCTGTCCAGGGGGAGTCAGAGACTCTCATCCGCTTAGCACTACAGTCCCCCTCCCCCCAAAGTGAGCTTGCCACGCAGGCTAAATGGGTTAAAATGGATTGAAGTGACACCGGGGCAAAAATGAGTTTATATTGGGCATTTGTAAGTACGCGCCAAGGCGCAATCCCTTGGGTATATCCACTGAGTATATTTTACTCAAGTTCACCATAATTACTACTCAATTAACCTTACTAGTTAGCACAACGTTTAACCGGGTTAAATAATGAAGGGCCTAACCAGTGACTTTGTATGAAACACTAAATTCTCCCAGTGGTTATCAAGAGATAACAGGGATAATGTAGGAGGAATTGAGAACTTCATCAAAATGCACTTGCGTCGTTTTTGCACTAGACCCTTCAACTTTCGATATTAGACATTTACAAATGTAACGGACAAGATTATATTCACTTACTTTCCAATATTATACACGCCTGTAACAAATCAATCAATTTTTGTCTGTCTCCAAAAAATCAAGTATGGGTCTATTCCTACATCCTCTGTCTTGTTATAGAAAAATAATTAAACAAAATAGACGCCTTCTTTAATTACGCGTAGGAGCGCGGTAACAGAGCGCTGAGCAAGACTTAGAGAAGGACGAGCGTTTAATCTTTATAACGGCGGTCGTTTTTCTCATTACTGCTCTTAGCTATCTTAAAGAAGTGGTTATTAGGTCTAGCGTGCCTCTATCGTGTTATTGAGCAAGTGAAAAGCTGTATACTACGCACGAATTAAAGCGTAAGTGTAGCAAGGAGCAAAGCTGAGTGCTTCTCTAGCTTTTGGAGTGTTTATAGCGACCTCTCCAGTGCTCAATAACTAAACAGATGCATGCTACCTGAGAATAATTTCTTTTACCACAAATATATTACTTTCGTCAAAGGAAAAGTCATTCATAGTCGGAAACGTTGTGTTCAAACTTTCTATATAGAGCCACGCGGAGAACCTTGGTTAAAACTGATTTGCCACTCTTCAGCGTTTCGAAGTAGATTGCTTTTTAATAGCGATTTTTTTCTTTATTGTTGTTATAATTGTACCACAAAAAATACCAAGTAAAATAAAGTTATTTTTGCGAACGGGCTGTAAAATCGCGACACTATTAACGTGCTCAATCGGATTTTCGAATTTGTTTCTTGTGTTTAGCCAACCAGAGCTCACATTAAGTTTCAGTGAAACATATATTGTTTGATCGAATAACAACCATAGAATAATAAGGCCGCCGCACAATAAACAAGGCTTTTATTACCAATCTAACGAATTTCTCAGCTGTATAATAGTTACGGGTTTTTTACTAAAAAAAATTTTTTTGTCGAAAAACCTAGGGAGTCTGGCAATCTGTCAAAAGCTATCAGGGGCCCTTAGCAATTTCACCAAGGACCTTATCCAGAAGGCTCTTCTCTCCTGTCAATCTTAACCGGACTATACATAACTATCCCTAAAGACTGCAAAAACCATGGAAACAGTTCACTCCCTTGTGCATTTGCTTCAAAATCATACATGTTAACTATTGCTGTCACTGTTTGAATAGCCACAGACAGTGTAGAAATGTCACAAGGTTGCTTGCCTCCAAAAAGTAACGATTAGAAATATTTTTGTGATAACCATGATTTTGTTTAAAAGCTAAACCATTTTACAGCTCGATCGTGCCTTTCTGCAAGTGTTTTAGATTTCATTTATTGCGAAGCTAAGCATCGTTTATATATTTGGAACCAAAGCAATCACTAAATCGATTTTGTATATTGGTTTTTTGAAATACAAACGAACTTGAAAGCCGCAAGCTATTTTGAATAGAATTTCAAAAAAGCTGTGCAAACATTCTGACCCTTTGTAAAATCCTGAAACACGACATTTCGAAATCTTTTTAATTTTGCTTTTATCTTTCTTGATTGAGCAAAAAAGAAATGCAGTATTCAGGAAGTTAAAAATTGTGCTTAATTCTATTATGCAAAATCGTACTTTTTCTATGGTGGGGGATAAATTTCTCTTATACATGCGAAATGTTTTTACATTAAAGTAAAAATTCCCTTTGATTCACTCTCTCACGCGTTGTGCAAAAGTCCTCTTTAATAAGCTCGTTAAAAAAATTGTTCTCTTTTTACAATGAGCACTGCCAGTTTTATAGTGTTTTCAAACCATTTTTTTGAGGAAGACGGTGAAATTACAGGATAAAACAAGCATAGTTCCGACAATGGTAAACCAGTTCATCTGCGAACGAACAAAAATAGTTTCCAGTATAAACACAAACGCGATATCTGTTGCCCTCCCAAGGGCTACTATGGCTGCCTTTTCAAACCTCAGAGCAAAAATGAGACAAACTTGGCCACAAAATGAAAACACTGCACATAATAAGGCGAAATACTTATCGTTGGTATTACAGTCAGGAAGCTTCATTCCTCCATCGGTTGCGAACCCTAAACCAATGCTTAGAATCAAACCTGTTATACCATAATAAAAAACTAAAGTGAAGGGACCTGTTTCTTTCACTTTACGGACGCAAATGTAGGAGAGAGCAATTGAAACAGACGCACAAAGTGTGACTAGACAAGCCACCCAGTCAGAATGCAACCCAGAAGAGTTCGATCCAACTTGGAACATAAACGAAGGTTGAGTTATTAGTGCTACTCCAACTACGCTAAGTATTACAGCAGCCGAGTCATAGGTACTCCAGCATTCACCGAGGATTAGGTAGCCCAATATGGCGGTCCAAACTGGAGACGTGAACAAAATAGCTGTGGCATCTGAAAGAGATATACGCCCAAATGCGAAGAACAATCCTGCTATTGCCGCACACCCAAGGACACCACGACCAATAGTGTAGAGGAACTCTTCCTTGTTTGATGGAACAAAAGAATTCGAGTAATAAATCATTAGCGGAGGGCCAAATACAAGTGTTCCAAGACATCTGGCCATTAACATCTCGTAGAACGGGAACGAAGACGCGAATCTGACAAACAATGAAGTGCAAGCCATGAAAAAGCCGGATCCTATCGCTAGCAAAGTACCTTGCCACGACTTTGGGCCCTTTTTGTACTCACAATCGGAAATGGCACCACTTATACAATGGTCTTGTCGCATACTGCAAAATTCGGGCAAAATGTTGTGAGGACTATATATAACAATGAACCAATTCTGTTTCCTATAAAGAACCTCTGTCGGTAGCTGTGTAGTTGCTTAACAACGCCCCGCAATAAGAGCAATCAAGATTCACTGACATATCAAAGGCAATATGTGTAAACAATCTTAGCTTTCAAAGCGCTAAGTATATTAAAAAGTTTATGCAAATGATATCTAATTTACGAGCACTTTCTTGAGCGGTTGGTTAAACTTTTTAAAAAGATGGTCTATATTGCCTTTGCGACAATTTTTGGTACCAGTCAAAGGGAAGCTTTGTCCAAAAAGAGTTTCTGGTATTACTTGTTTTGCTACGAGTTCCTAATTTCAAGTGTCGTTTTCAGTATCCAAAGTAAACATCCAGGCTTAATGACAAGAGTAGAACTAAGAAACAGCCTTTGTTACGTTCGAATTGAATTAAAATAATTGAACGAGGCGTTGAAAAAATAACCCCAGTCAAACCTCTCTAACACGAACAGCTTCGGGAATGGCTTCAACTGTCCGTCTTTAAAAGACTTAAAACACAGTAAATGACTGAGGAAATACACGACAGGGACCAAGATTTGGTGTCCGATTATTAGAGGTGTCCGTCTTGTCTGAGTGTCCGTCTTAAGGTGTTCGACTGTACTCGTCAAACATATTTTTAACATTGAGGTTATGTGCTGTTTAGTTTGGCGTTGTAAATGACAGGTTTCAATGCCAATTGCTTATGACAGTCCCTGAGTCTACTGTCCGCCTCGACTACAGTAAGGAATAGTAGGATGAGATTGTTTTTGTTTATTATTTCATTAACATTTTTTTGTTTTCGTTTTTCAACTGTTCTACTTGATTTTAACGAAAGAAGAAGTAAACAAAGCCTCAATGCAGTAAAGTCTATTTCATACTATTGTTTGGACTGTCAAAGCATCAGATAATATGGTTAGTCTGTGTCATCTATACAGTTGTTATATTTACAAAAAGAAGTTATAAACTCAAATTCTTGATCATTACTAACTTCGAACAATCAGTTTGACTTCCAATCTCAACCAGTTTTTCTCCAGTTTGTCCTAGGTGTGATTCTGTGTGAATGTGTGTTTGTTGTTTTACATGTCAAAGGCAAGTTTTCTTACTTGATAAAATTCCATGTTACCTTTTGATGTTAGCCTTACCTCGTTGTTTTTGCCCCGGGAGTCTTATTTATGCCGTGTTACACAGGTCAACTTCAAGCAATGCTTTTCCGCGTAACACCGTATCATGTTTTCGTGATATGTTATACGAGTCAAATCATTGTTCGACTGTCGTCAATTTCTTAATATACATCACTGAATTCGCAGCATAATATAATTGGTAGCCTATCTTCGCATGTTTAGTTAAACAAACCTATATTTTCTTCCATCCTCAACTTAAATATCTCGATGTCGCCAAACTTAATTGGTTGCTTCATTTTCTGCTTTTACAACAAAAACTTCGTTGCCTTTATCGTCAATAGACTGTGCAGGTGCCAATTTTGTTTGTTTACACGGCCTCGCGCGCGCTTATGCAACAATTGCGCGTAAAACTGATGGCAATGTGTTGCACGCGTAACTTTTAAATCATTTGTCATCTTTTGTTGCAAGTTTTTAAAACCAATTAAAAATCTCGCAACCATAGTTGCACAGAAAATTTTCCCCGATGACATGTTACTCAAGGATTTATCTGTTGCGTCGAAATTCGATTTTGGAAGTTCACCCGTGTAACACGGCCTTATTCAGTGGCAACATAACAGTTACGCTGGACATTTCACAACACAAAATCAACTCGCAACACTGCATTAGAAGACCAGAGAAACAGTAGTAGTAAACTTTTGCGAGCCTTGTCCTTATACAATTAATAGAGTTGTATATATACATACGTACATCAAACACGTTTAACGTAAAAATCTCCAAAATATATATGTCAAAACAGCCATCCCCGGTTCAAAAAAGGGCGTTCTTATATAAAAAGAAAGAGTGTATAATTTAATATACATACCGACAAACACTGTCAAGATTTATACATGAGACTAAAAGCATCTTTTAAATGATTTAGTGTACCAACAGTTCCCTCGAAGTAAACAATGCTTCAAAATTTTAACGCTATAAAGTTATAAACCCGACAGCTATTCCATTGTGTTAGCAAAGCTAATAACCTTTGTAATGAACTTGTCCAGTTAAGAAGAAAAAAATGCATATTTTCATAAAGGGTTTTCCTTTATAAAAAAGCAAACTGTCCAACTTGGAATAGGTAAGACAGTTGTTGTCGGAGCCAATCAAATCCTAGAAAAAGCAAACAAGCAAATCAGAGTCATTGTCGCTCGCGCACCCAGAGAACGAGGCGAAGTTTAGTTGTCAGAAAATGGCGAAGTTTTCTAACTTCTTTCAAGGTTCATTTTTTGGATGACTTTGGGTCTTCTGTGATCATAAGAAGAATACGGACTTCTGAGACGAAGAAACGATGGAATAAACGAGAATCCCAAGACGTGGATAAATGTTTCTGCAAAAGCAGCGAAGCTAAAGTCATCGATAGTTAGAAGTTTTACAACTATAAATAAGTATTAGTAAAAAGCAAATGGCATACTATCTCGTACGAATGCTTTAATTTGATTGGCTAACCGACTCCAGAGAATGTAGCGACACTAATGGTGTTTTAAAAACAATGGCAAAATCTTTTTTACACTCGTTTTTATCGGCTCAAATTCGAAGGCAGCGTGCTAATTGGTTTCTTCTAAAACAATTAACTGACTCATTGACTCTAGCTATTTAAAAATAGGACTACATGTACATGCCTGTCTGATTGGAAACATTCATCTGAAAGCCAAATATAGAATTCTGCTTGGGGACTCGTCTAATTTTGTTCCCCTCGGAATTTTTCTCACCCAATTATTTTCAAATTGGACAGCACGTAATCGATATCCCCTTTCCTATTCCTTTTTCCAGTTTTTATTGTGAAAATTAACTACGTATGAGTTCCAAACCGTTAGTCAAACTTTGCGTAAAATAGGCGTATAGTTTAAAATAATCCTATTTGATATGAAAAAGACAGTTAAACGGTTTCACAATGTTTGCACGGCAGAAGGGGGCTAAAATACCCGCATTGTTCACCTTGATGAAGACAACTTGATGTGGTCCAAAATTAATAGGACTAGTACTAATTCTACCAGCTTGATTATAATTTTGGAATATCATCTGAGAGACTTATTTACACCTTTTAAAATGTTGTTGTGCAGTGAGTGATAATTAAAAGGTAATACTGGTTACTTTGTGTTTAGAAGTTCCCAGTACCTGTCAAACTTTGTTGTATGCTTCCTCTAAAAAATGCCGAACAAAAAGCCACGAGCATTTTTCTCCCCCTCCCGTCCCCTGTGACCAGAAACATTAAAATATCCAATGTACGATAGGTTTCGACCCTTTCAGTCCCAGTCATTATATTTATTAACACTTAACTTCTCCTTACCTATCACATACAAAATGAGACACTTGATACATGTATACTAATTGATCAATCGACTAAATTAAAGATGAAAAGTTAATATTCTCCATAACTTGTTGAGTGAAAAGTCAGAACTCTAGTTGAGAAAATTTACCAAGACAACTGGGACTGGAAGGGTTAAGGAAACATATTTTTGTGTCTCCGCTGAGTCGATTACTTGGCATTCACTTTAACATCTTAAGTTGCAAAATTTTGAGTTAACCGCATTCTATCCTTACTTCCACACATAGAATTATTAAAAGATTTTAGTGTTTTCAATCTGTTCACTTAAGTTATAGACATTTTTATAAAACATGGTACAATTTTTGGCACCTTAAATATAATTTAAGACTTTTTAAAATTTTTTAAATAGGAACAAAATAGCACACTATCACGAATACTGCAGCCTGATTGACTAACCTACTCACTAATTATTTAAAAATTAGACTACGACTTCGAGTTTTCTATCGTCCATCAATGCCGAGAGAAAACGAGAACGAGTATTCTAACAGTTAAACTCTACTAGTGGTATATGGTCTAAGTTCATATTTTTTTTTAAAAAACGAATTTTAGTGTGTTTATTTATGAACGATTTATTTTCGTTGTTTTTTTCTAATCACCGTCTATCAGCAGATAGACCACTAGTAGAGTAGCCAATCAGAATGCAAGATTTGCAATAAACCACTAGTACAGTTTGTTTAATGAGCGATAGATAGCGAACAGCGTCAACAGCGAACAATGTTCAGTTGAACAAAAAACAATGGTGGATTCCTTAAAGTCCCTATCAAGCTTATTTTTTTACTTTTTGGATTAAAATTGTTGTCATTCGTGCACTCAAGCTTTGAATAACCAAAAAAATTTCCATGTCTAAGTATGCTTTTAAATACAAAAAATATCGGAATGTAAATTTTGACCGAGCAGTAGCGTAGCAGTAGTGATTTGTGTGGTTTTTGATTTAAAATATTCATTTCTGTAATTAGAAAACGTCTTAAAACTTTTATTTCAAACACTTTCAAGGGAATAACTCATTGATTAAAGTTACGAAAATGTGACTATTGTAGCCAGAATTGAATTTTTTGAGATAAAAAAGATTGTCTCTGCTTCATGCCTCGTGCTACGTCATCATTGCACGCTTCAAGTCTAAAAAATGTAACAGGAATGGCGAGAAAAGGTTTTATTTTTAAGAATTACTATTATTTAAGGGTGTGGAATTTAAACACTAGTTTTTTTTTATCGGTTTAAATTCAAAGGTAGTACCTAGTTGGTTTTTACTAAAACAATTAGAATAATCGTTGTCGTTTTTTATAAAACTAATGGCCAACTCGTCGCTTCACGCCTCGTTCACTAGAAGCTCCGCCTGGTAGTCTAATTGTTAAACAGATGCAGATTTGTTACAAGAAAGCTTGCTTTACACAAATATAAATAAAAGCAGTTGTGTTCTTCACTAATCTCAATAAAGTCAATACCGCCGATGTATGAAAACAAGCTAAAACAATTTCTGCGTAAAACTGTAAAAGTTGAATAGTCTCCTTACAAAGTGTCGCTCAATCTGCTCATCCAACTTTTGTTTAGATTAAAGGGAGATAAGATTTATCCCGTAGATTGTGCTGGTATAGGCGGATTTCAGCTAACGTAACGTTTACAAACATTGCTTTTAAAATCTAAACACCTTCGAGACTTTAAACAAAGAAACCTTTGTCTCAAATCAACGATCAAGCAACAGTTGACTCACTAATAACAAGAACTAAAACCTCCTATAGAGAATACCTTTTCAATTTAAGGTTTAACTATACCATTCTCTTCCCCAAGTTCTCTCCCAAAAGCCAAAGGAGAGGTCCTGGAGTTGAAGTTGAGAGTTTAGTATTTACTATCAGAAAAATCACTCCGCTCACTAATAGATTAATATTTGGCGTAATTTACTATCCTCATTCCTAGATCCTCTCCAAGAGACCAGCAAAGAGAGGTCCTGGGAACGAAATTGAGATTTTACCGAACCCAAAGGTTAAGTCCATAAGATTTACCAGCGCTATATCCGCTATCAGAGTAATCAAACCGCTCACTAGTAGAGGAAAACTTGGCGTAATTTTCTTCCGTTACTCCAATGCCATGATCCGCTCTGCCACAAGAGGATCCTCCTTTACCGATCATCATCACAGATCCGTCCCCTGTTCCCCAGTGACACCAAAAGCTAATTTTATCGGAACCTCCAATGTTCGGAGAGCAAGAATATGCAGCATACCTAAATCCTTGTGTACTGGTATAAAGGCCTCCGAACATGACACTACAACTACCACGACACGTTCCACTTGCCCACTGACGGCCATTTCTGAAATTTCCATAACCCGTGATTTTAGACCGGAATGTTTGATTTCCAAGACATCCTCCGGTGGTACTCAAGAGCGCAGTGTGCAATGAGTCGTCAGTTCTAGTCACTTTGAACTCGGAACCTGGCAGCAGCCAATAGGCAGCCGAAATAGCATCAATATTGGAGGAAGTGTCATCAAAAGGTCCTGTTGGAGACGTGATGTCGTACCACCAATAACCATCAGTCCTCATCCAGTTCTTAGCATCCGCGTTGGAAAACCTGGCGATCAAAGTCCAGCCTTTTGTTGAACTCTCGACATCGCAGTATACCTAAATACGGAGTAAAACAACCATCAATGGGAGTTCAGTAATTTTAAAAGGAGTTCAGTGACTCTTTACGGAGTTCAGTGAGCAACAGTTAATTCGAATAAGAGAGAGTGTTGAGAAGAGTTTCATCTAGAAATAACAAGAACTGTTTACTACTCAATTGAAGGTAGCTAGGAGGAATATCTAAAGAAACAGTTCAGTGACTATCAACGGACTTCAGTGACTTTCAACCGAGTTCAGTCACTATCAACGGAGTTCAGTGACTATCAACGGATTTCAGTGACTAACTGCGGAGTTCAGGAACCATAAGCGAAGTTCAGTGATTTCTGCGGAGACCTAACCATAAGCGAAGTTCAGTGATTTCTGCGGAGTTCAATTCAGTAACTATCAGCGGAGTTCAGAGCCATCAGTGGAGTTCAATGTGGCATTTTATTTGTAAAACCGATGAAAACAACTTGCTTGGCGTTAGCTAAATGCACAACAACATCAAACTTGTGCTGCTGATATGAACACAAACTTAGTAAAAGTTATATTTGATAATTTCAAGGTGAATATGACAACTTTTAATCGTCTTTTATTGACAGACATGTTTCGGCGTCCAACGCCATCATCTGTGTGAAGTACATTAAGCTCGTAAGTTGTTTAAATAGCATTTAATCTCGTGCAAATGTAACATGGAATGTGAACTTTAATTATTATTATTATAATATAAAGAAAGTAGCATGCATGACTCAAAGAAAACAAAAACAAAAGACTAAAGCGAAAAAGAGAGCCCGGCATGTGTGACTTGTTGATTTAGCACGGGATTAAGCCATTTGATGTGCATGGCTTCCTTAAGTTTACTTTGGTACCAAGTTTCAGCAGTGTCCAAAATTTTAAAACACTCTGCTGAAGAGGCTTCACGGCATTTGGTCGAAGTATTTTAGTGTTTAAATATATGTGACGATTTGTCACTAGAAAGGTGTTCTTGTACGCGTGTCTTGAAATCCCTGACCGTTTGGTCCATGTAACAAGCGTTACAGATTTGTAGACGACACACGACCTTAACTCCTTTGGGACCGGTCTTTCACCGTGAACAAACTGCCTACTTTACAAGTTGTAAATGCTAATTTAATCTCTATGCCTTTGCAAAGTTGTTTTACTAATTTGTCGAGCTTTTTCTGTGCTAGGATGGAGAAGTTACTAATAAATGGACGACGACCTTATATTTGATACCAATAATTTTATACAATTGAGGATTCCTTTTAAAGTTATGACGTCAATTCTTGAATGAATGATTGAATGTATGTTTGTTTATTTAACCCACTTGCAGGTAATAACCTGAATTGCTGGGTCAGCCAGCATTACATTGATAACGAGTACAAAAAAAAAATCAAAAACACTCTAGATGAC
>JAOBAT010072991.1:0-21418 GCA_026413305.1 Hydrozoanthus tunicans | reverse complement strand
AGAAATAACCTCAAAAAGCCCGTGTAAGATAGGGTTAAGCATTAGTTGGGAAAAAATTAGTTTTGAAAAAAGAAAAAAAATAATCAAGCCTAGAAATATAGCGTGAAATTAGAGCGAAACTAAAATTAACTAATTGGGTAGTTTTTGCCAAACGATAGGGGACCTTTTTCATAAAAATGCGTTAGAAAAATCTTTTTTTTAACCCGGTCTCCTCAAGCTAGGCCCAAAAAGTTCCAGAAATTTCAGTTGTAACCTGGCAAGGTCGTTAGCGTCAGCTTTCTGCGCACCCTTACTGTGCATTCAATTACCTCAAAACCAGAGAACTTCGAGGTGGAGTTAAAGAGTACAACTTGAGAAATTCCATGCAATGTTAATAGTCGAGGTCCCTGATTTTCCTGTTGATCACTTAACCTAACTTTACCTGCAGTCGACTCGAATATAAATGAGTACTAACTTCTGCTAGGGACAAACCTGAGATGAATTACAGTTTCCTGTCCATAGTTGATGTATACCGACTGGCTTAGTCATTAGTTTACTTCTAGAGTCATGTAACCTCGTTTTATGTTATCGTATGTATACTTTTATATCAGACAAAAAGCCATACACTGATTTGCACTATATTAAACCTATTATTATTAATGTTAATACTATCATTAGTATTTTTGTTATTATTTTATTATTATTACCATTTTAAAAAGTAAAACACTGTATCACATTGTCCGATGTCGCCTGTTGTAAAATATATTTCTTTCCTATTATAGGAAAAAACAGAAGTTTTAAAGTGCATATGACATGAAATTTATTTTTTACTTTTTTAAAATAGAATCAATTTTTCCTTATTCACTTAAGCGTGATTCGAGAACGGTCAACAAATCGCCTGCTGATGTTTGAGTAACGCTCCTTTAGTTTTTGGTGGCTCTATCTTACTGAAGGGAGTGCCGGATGACCAAGTAGTTAGCCCTCGTGCCTCCCAACTCTGTGGACCCGGGATCGAATCCTGGGTTTGCATGTGGGCTAAGGTTTGTCGATCTTCTTCTGACTCCGAGGGTTTTTCTCCGGGTTCTCCGGTTTTCCTCTCTCCACAAAATTGACTTTTACGCCGACATCTGTGTTAAACAAAAGCCACTGGCTTGGGAGAATGGGCAACCACTCCCAGCGTAACGAAGATAAATAAAGTTAGTTTTTTTTAGTTTTTTTTTTGAAATGAAATGACATTTTTAAGTCACCGAATTAGAACCGTCAAATTTGAGATTTCATACCAAACTAAAGTTTGAGATCCCAAAATATAGTAAAATACAACAGTAGTAATTGTACTTGACAATTTTTTTAATTTTGTTCAAAGGAAACTACAACCTCTAGAGATACATAACGTCTTACAAATACAACTGCTTCGCCTGTATATTGAAGGGATCGAGTCCACCATAGATAATAACTCCCGGCAGGAAACCTGATAGATAGCGGAGCCGACTGGAACAATTCGTGTAGAGTTTTTAAGTTTCTGAATCGCAGCATAACTAATACTCATTTATATAACTGAGTCGAGTGGAACAAATCGGGTAAAGTACCTTGTTCAAGGAAACAATAAACACAGCTGTGGTCTGGCCGGGGATCGAACTTGCGACCCTAGATTTACGAGTCGAACATGCTAAGCGCTTGACCACTGCGCTGCCGACCCTCCGGATTCCTAAGTTGCCGCAATTGTAAGGGAAGAAGTCAAAACAATGGTATTTTTAAGGAACCCAATTTTGTTGAGGGAGGAGGTGGGTAGCAGCACATACCCCCTACCCCACCCCTCCCCACTTTTTCAGAGCTCAATTTCTCAAAACCTGAATTAGGGGTATTGGTTTTTATTGTAGTATGGACTCCTCTCTCCACAAAGAAGGCGTTTTTGCAAGCACTTTATCTACATCTGTTTTATTGAATATTATATTTGCTCCTAAAATTCAGCATTTTTGAAAAAAAGTGGTGGGTGGCGGCACACAATACCCCACCCCTTTTCCCTAAGTTAGTTAAAGCCGACTTAAGGCGACCTCAGGCGATGTTGAGAAAGTGGCTGCAACTTAAGACGATGTAAGGCAACTTAACGTAGTCTAAGGAAATTCCTTTCAGAAAGCGATTGGGACTTAGGGCGACTTAGGCGATCTCAGGTGATTAAAGTAAAAACTACATGTCCGAAAGTTGCCCGCGGCTTTGAGCGATTTAAGGCGCTTACCTGAGGCGATTGAAGGACCAAGAGCGGGCCTGCTTTAGGCCTTTAGTGTTCAAGTTTTCTAATCTTTTGCAAATACTGTGAGAAATGTAGCAACATTTCGAGACCAAAAAATACCAAAAGTTAGCCTTTTAAGAATTGCACTGTTTTACTTAAATGCAACAGTCAAGTCGAGTGCAGAACCAAGAGATATTTCTACTAGAGAAGCGGCATAGAAGGACTAACCGCGAACTGATGCATTGATTCGATGTTTCTTCGAATTCGCTTTACCAGTTAATGACAAGCTCAGACTCCATAGATTTGTAATTCAGTTTGAAAACCACAAATTTTAGGGGGTTTTATTAACAAAACCTTTGTTCGTTCATCAAAAAAGTAAACCCCTACCCTAATCACCGCGAATTAGAACAAGTTTATTCTGAAAACCCGATTGACCACAACAGCAAAAAACTGAAACATTTGAAATCGAAGGGGTCAAGTTACCATTGAAGTTTAACTTGAAAAAGAAGCATCAGCATGAGTTAAGACTTCGGCTTAGAAAATTCTATAGGTACATTAATTAAGATTAAAGCATATCTAATTTGCAAACGTTGACATTTCAACTTGCAAAAGAAGAACTCATATTGTCCCTTTAGATCGAAAGCTGTTTGACAAATCACAGCCTTTGTTATTTATATCGACAGCTTTGCAGTGCTGCCACTAGTGTAAGAGACAAACAGAACTGCTTATAGAAAGAATATTTTTCTTGAGTTCTTGGTATAGTACTTTTTATTATTACAATTAATTTGAAAATATATCTACTAAGTAGCTGATATCTCAACTTCTGAAGTTCACTTCGTCACCCTGGCATCGCATGACCTAGTTTCTCAAAAAACGACTATTTAAACTCTTTCCAAAAAACTTCAAGTTCTTGATAATTGTACATAAGTGTTTGCCTGTATAACAACTTTACACTTGACAAGAAGATTCGGAATGCTTAGAACAACAACTATTCTCTTTGGTACTCGACATAAAGAACCAATTATTACATGTTCTTTTAGTTAGTGCAAAGTCTGAAAAGTGATATTGCTGAATACTGCCCGCACAGCTGGCGATTAACAGCTCCCCACCATGCCCGACAGCCTACAGCCATATAAAACACCTGGTCTCGTTTCCTTCTCAAATAATAAATTCATCAGACCAACGGAATAGATGTAATTTACTGAAACATACACTAAAAAAACAGCTAAAATGTTCAGTAGATTCTATATAGTTGAGAGACTTCTATAATTTGTTTTCAGAATGTTTTGCGATTCTGAAACGAATTGTCCTAAACATTATACAACAGCTTTGTCATACAACACAGTAATGTATTTAATTAGATGTGCTTCGGGATCAAAGAACAGTTATTCGGTCCTTAAAGGCCGCTTCAAACTATTCAAACGGAATGTTAGCAAGTCTCAATTGTTTGCAATCCCTATACAAAACAATGAGGGTGGAACAAGTCCATGGGGGGAGGGGGAGGGGGGGGCTTGGATGAGGCTACTAAAATAAAATCTATCAACAGTCAAACATACCTTAAACCTAATTTTCTGAGTATTCCAACGACCAATTTTCATGTGATTAGAAAGAAATATTAAGCAAACAAAACTATAAAACTTTCTGTTTACCTTAAACGCTTATCCTCCATTCTGATACAAAAGCCGGCTTTAGATTTTTCTTAAAATAAAGCAAACAATCAAATTATCTCCTTCGAAAACCGCCGTAGCTGTAACTGTTTTAAATATATGTTCTAACACTACCTTTAAACTTAAATTAATGAACTACAAGAAAATGCCACAAAAGTGCAGAAACACTTACTCGTGATTTCGAGCTGAATCTATTATTTAATTTTTGATTTTATATTTAAAATAATACGAAATATTAAATTATACCTTTCGAACCTTGTGTTGTTCTAACTTAGCCGTATTTTAAAAGTTTATTAATTTTCTTATTATAATTTGGTGCTGTTTGCTTGTAGTCCCTTCAATTTCAAGTCGGTATAAAATAAGTGTAATTTGGCTTGGAACATGTGCTGCTCTTTACAGGTAGGGGGTGAATAAGATACAAAAAGAAGGCAGCTTGGAGTC
This sequence comes from Hydrozoanthus tunicans, assembly GCA_026413305.1. NCBI lineage: Eukaryota > Metazoa > Cnidaria > Anthozoa > Zoantharia > Hydrozoanthidae > Hydrozoanthus > Hydrozoanthus tunicans. The sequence continues at coordinate 17,104 of JAOBAT010072991.1, read as the reverse complement.
GTGGCAAAGTTATCCACACACATTTGCCTACATACCTACCTACCTACCTACCTACCCACCTACCTACCTACCAAACTACCTATCTACCTACCAACCTACCTACCAACCTTCCTACCTTCCTACCTACCTACCTATCTATCTACCTACCAACCTACCTACCAATCTACCTGTCTACCTTCCAACCTACCTACCGACCTTCCTACCTACCTACCTACCAACCTACCTACCCACCAACCTACCTACCTACCTATTTACCTACCAACCTACCTACCTACCTACCTACCTATCTACCTACTTACCTACCTACCTACCTACCTACCTATCTGCCTACCTACCTACTTACCTACCTACCTACTTACCTACTTACCTACTTACCTACATCATATTTACCTACCAACCTACATACATACATACAAACGAATTAAATACGTTAGTTACAGTAAAAAAATTTAAAAATAAGGGGAAACAAAATCCAACTTCTCCTTATATAATATAAAAAAAACTTTTGGTAATGAGAAAATGACAATAAATCAAACAAATCAAATTTTTGAAGATGAAATTGAAATTCTCCCAAACTTTTTCCATGAAAAGTAAGGGCTCAGGTTTGGAGAATTTACCAATACAACCGGGATGAATTAGGATCAGTACTTTCTACGTCAATGTTCCCCAGGTATTTGCGCTCTTAAGTAGACACCAGAACAATTTGATATTATAATAGAATCAAAAAGTTGTACAATTTGAAAAACATATAACTGCACATCGCTTGTGTTCATAAAATATGCCAAGGATTCTTTGAAAAATTTTTAACAAAATATATTATGATCTCGCATTTTAGCATTTTGGTGTTTCCTGAAGAAATATAATGCACGGGATATGCCTTGTTGTTTGTGCATGGATTATAATTCCCTTTCAAAAAGAACAAAAAACTGTAATTTTGATATCATTATTTAATGTAATTTAACTAAATGGATTAATTAATTAAACGTAAATATATTTGTTCAGCTGATAATTAGCGTTGGTGAGTTACATTTTTCAGAAGAAAGCATTAAAAACAAAAAATACTAAATTTGATCTGCATCGTCTCATAACAAACAAAATATATTAACTTTCCTTTCAAACATTTCATTTCATTTTCATTTTCTTTTCAAAAATTGAGTGAAGGACTATCAATTTAAGAAGTTGATTAATTATACTCCAAGATCAATTTAAATCTATATATAAATATAGATTTTTCAGTCTTCAAACTCGCGCAGTATTTCAATTTCATAAATGAAATTTACAATTTTTTTTCGGAATCGAAATTTAACAAAATGTCACCGAAAAGATATTAAGACTTGAGGTTTTAGATCTCTTTTGGATTCAAAATTAAGCATAAGACCAAAGCCTTTCAAATATCTTTTTTAAATCTAAAGTTATTAAAATGTAGATAAAAATATGCTTAATAAACAAAAGTAATGACTTCAATTAAATTTTTCTAAAAGGAAACCGCTTTTTGTTTTTAAAAACTTGTTTACGGGTAGTTTAGGCTCGGGTCGACCCAAAAATTTATAGAGAATGTATGGGTTCAAAAAAAAGGATTAAATCTCTCACTGATGTTCTTATTGGAAAAGAGTCATTGTACTTTAACTAATCAAGAACAAAAATGCATGACTAAAGGCATTGTTTCATGTTAACAGTCTGTTGATCAAAAATATGTTTTAAGCTATGATATTTTCTGAATGGTCCTTTATAACATGCCAGGCTCCAAATATCACTAAACCAAAGACATACATTGAGTTGGCGGATGAAATCTAAATTCGATTTGCTAAACGCTTCAACCGAGTATCATTAAGTTTGGAAATTGACAATTTCAATAAAATTTAATAAAATTATCTTTCAAAAAATGACAAGGGACAAGAAGTTAATGAAATTACTGATTCCTACCTCGGAACTCACTGGAATAAATATTTTTAATCACTTGATTCAAACGTAAAAAAAAAGAGAAACTATAAGGAGATTACTTACAAACTTACTTTTCAAATAAAATTACTACAAAGATGCAATATATCCCGATAAGCTTGTTATGATTAACTAAAATCTCAAAACTGGCTGTATGAAGTTCAAAGGAAAAACCGAACCCATTTAATTTCCTTATATCATTCTGTGACAATAAACTAAATTATACTTTCTTATATTACAGTAAACATAAAACACTCAGATTAAAAGCTACTGCTGCAGATATACTGACCACAAAAACTCTTTGATAACTTCCTGTAGAAGCAACGGCTAGTTCTTCTTAGATTTAACAAACTTAGTGCCCGGGGATGAACCCTTACAAAATGAATATGATCGATGTAAACATCGCTTCCTTTATATATTAATCTAATGGTCCGGGCGATTGGCAGCACATCAGCATATATGTGTTCTTTGTTTCTGTCCACCATGTGACACCCTTCCTCACCAATGAAAGCAATTTAAATTTCGATTCCTAACTGCTTGTGCTAAATGTCTAGTCTTTTAGGGTTTTTTATCTATCTTTTTTTTCTTTTTCAAGTTGAAATTGTGAAACACTTTCTTTCTAGTACTTCGGTTTGAGGGATGAGAGCCCTTTGCTTGAAACGAAGAACGCTTCAGAAAAGAATTTGAATGATGCTACTCATTTCAAAAAAATCTATACACTAATCTATTGGTCCGGTAATTTGCTACCATATTATCTTTTTTTCTTCAGTTAGCTATGTACTGTACCTTTTTTCTGTTTTTTTTTTTTTTTTTTTTTTTTGCAGATGCACATGGCAAGAAATATTCTTTCTTTTTGCTTAGCTATTTGATTTGAAGGGAGAACCCTTTAATTTAAAATGAAGAATCCTTTCAAAATGAATCCAAAGATGCAATTCTAAAAATTATTTGTGGATCCGGGGGAGTTTACCAACACATCAAGATATACCTAGGTCGTTTGTTCCTGCCAACCATGTGAAACCCCTTAGTTCTTCAAAAAAAAAAAAACCGAATGAATACTCAATTCCTTTTGCTTTGGCTACCTGGTTCTGCTTTATGTGCAAATGCATTTGACAACCAATATATTTTTTTAAATTTAGCATCATGGTTTAAAAAGAAAAGCCTTTACAAAATGAATTTGATTGACGCTAAACATCTTCTTTCATGATTTAGTTACGATGTCTAAACAGCACATTGTTTCAAGATGGTAAGGTTTTGGCTAAGTTTAAAGGAATGCAATTGCTTTGGACTCGTCCCCTTTAACATGAATACATTCAAAACCCCACACAAATAGATTTTATCAAACTTTTTCATCAGCCAGTTTTAACATTAGTTCTCAATCAAGAACACTTTCTCCGCGCTTTTTCCACTCTAATACTTACCCGACATTTTAACAAAACCTTCTGGTCCACAAACGGTTTCGCCTGGTGAAATTAAGGTTTGCTAATCATAATTATTTGTTCAGTAACTACAATTTAAAAACAAGTTAGAGAGTCGCTCAAGTACAAGCCTGAAATAAAAGATTTGCATTCACAATACAGGAAACACGACTGAAGATAGAGGCTTTGGTAATGTATAACTTCTTAGACCAAGACAAAAACTACATCAGTATATCTATCAAGCAACGGAAATTGGCCTCAGATCTTTTCATTTCAATTAAAGAGTAAAAAAAGACTAATCTATGTTTTTCGTGCGACTTATCATTTAGAAGTTATTTGAGCAAAAAATATAAAAGCCTGGAAATTGAGTTGCTTTGTTATGCTTTTTCTCTCGCTGGAATGCAATAACGCTTTAGCGGCACCGAACTCAATGTGACCACCTAACCATTCATCTGCTAACGCATATTGTCGGCGTTTGGGTATATCTGACATCTTTATCAGCAGGCAGAAAAAGACATTTAATTTGTTTATTAGGGCTGGGATAATGAAGGTATACTTTTGCTCGAGCTAAATGATTGGATCTGTTGTTTGCATGTTTGCCACGAAACCGTTCGGAATTAGGTTTTTGGTTCGCTGACAACAAAAATAAGGAGATAAGTCCGAGCCAATTTATTTTCTCATTTCTCGTAGAGAACTTCTCCTAAATTCAGCCACACATGGTATTGTAGTCCACAGTAATAAAGGTCTTGACTTAAACTCACAGCTTAGTGTTATTGTAATCAAAAACCTTAAGTTATCGTTGTTAAAATGGGTTAAATTTCCGAGCTGGAAAAATGTGATAGCAAATGATATGTACAAATTGCACAATTTTTCAGTAATGGGTTTTGGCGGAAATCGACAGAAGGAACTGAGGTTTGCAGACAAAAAGCGCTAAATTTCTGATAACAGATAAAGATCAACGGGTCTTGTCACTTTAGAAGGAAGCATTGAAATGAGTTTTCTAAGCGCAAAAACCACATAAAGATAGAAAATTAGTTTTGAAAAATTGAGTCAACACATGTTTATGCTCTCGTCACCAAAATGGAGGAAAACTTCGCCAAAATCTGAATGTCAAACCTTATTTTTCTATGCAAGTACAGCTTCTTAAGAACATGTTTACGTGCATTTTGCTGAGTCTTGAAAACGTGGACAGACGAGAAAACTATCATTACAAATTTCTCCAAATTACCGAAGTAATAAACGTTAAGTCATAGTATATGAAATTTGCACACGTGTTTCGAGTAATTACGTGACCCTTTAAGACACATTCTACGATAAATTTTACAATCCTTAATTCCATTTGAATCCGTAATGCTTCATTTCGTACCATTCAGTAAAGAGTTTTATGCTCACATCGATCTTTTTGCCTAACGATAATGCGCCATGTTTCCCGCCGTGTTTGGCTAAAACTTTTTATTAAAATATCCCAAATGTTGATAACACAAAACCCATGCTGGCTTTTGTGTGTATTTTTAGCTTACGGCTGCTTAAGTTGTAGCAGTTTGTTCTGGCTGAAAACAAGTTCAATTACAGTTTCGATTTTCTTGTTGGTGTTTTGGTGCTGTCGGTGATGTGAACAGTAGGCAGGTAAAATTTGCCCGAAATTGTACGATATTACCGAAAAGACCAATGACGAAGCGTTTGCTAATGAAATTTGTACACCAAATTACAGTTCAGATGCATTTTTAATTAATTGCTAGCCGCCAGTTAATTAGCAGAACACCCGTGGTCATTTTTGCACGGTCGGCTGTATGCGGCTCATGGTCTCCCAACCAGGAAAAGCGAAGTAATAACAACATCAGGCAACGACTGAAATTGCACGTTCATGAAGCTAATAAATCAATACTTGACTTGAAAATACAAACTGTGCATAGAGACAAGCTTGAAAAAGGCCGAAAACAAGGTCTTATGTAACAGGTTGATTGCTAAGACGACTTGGGCCATAACACATAATAGTTCACCATCACCTCAGGGACTTGGAAACAATCGAGAATATTTAAAATACATTCGAACTACGTGTTCTTTAGAAAAACTAACATTATGATTCAGTTATACTTTCTTACTTTTAGATGAAAGCTTACCATAAATACACAAATTGCTATTACACAGCATATAGCAATTTGTATTTGTTGTCTCATTATAATTTAGAACTTGAATCATGTTTTCCCGCTTGTGTTAAATGTAAGCATATGAAAGCAAAATACCTAGTTTGCAATTATTCACAGTACCTTGATTCATTTTCTTGATCACTGTCGCTTTCTTCCGAAATATTGTCTTATGATCCGTACTTGGGTAGTTTTTCTCCGCAGCAAATACGTAACGTTTCTCCGTTTGGTATGATCTTCGAATGACACAAAGGAAATACGAGCTACTGATTTATCCGAAATGTATTGCTAGAAAGACAGTTCGGTAGGTTTCACGACTGACGTGTCTCAGATAAAAATGAAACAAAATATCTGTGGAATTGTTAAAAATACCTTTGGGCAATTTCCCTTTTGCTGGACGTGTTGTGTCGGGGATTTGGCAGGCAAGTCTTGAAGCATTCGCAAACAGTTGGTTTTCTAAGAGTGGGAGATTGTTTGATTTAACTTGATGCAGTGAATGCACTTATGTTATCAAATTCTTTCTCGCAAGGTGATTAGCATAACATTAATAAAATTTTATTAAATTGAATTCTATGTGTACTATTGATTAGGAGATGAGTCTTGCTTTCAAATAGCGTTTTAATTATTTAAACCGGATCCTACCGCACAGTTGATGTAAATTGAAATTCGCCTAAGGAGATATGCTCTAATCATCTAAGGAAAAACAATTGTTTCTCATTTTCTGTTTCTCGAAATTAAATGGTTGTTCTTAGCGCGTGTCACTAAATGACACCATTAATCCAATTTTTATTTATAATTGTAAAATACAGTATTATAGGGAAGTCCAGAAGAGAACATTTGGCAAATCCACGGCTAGGGTCCAAATCAACCATATTGACATATGTGATATGAAAACTATAGATTCACATGACATTTTGCATCAAAGCATATACAATTCTTGACCATTCATTTACTTTCCCTCCAATTACTAGCCCTTTTTAATTGCAATTCATAAGATAATACTTTGCCTTGAAAGCGTAGGACAAAATTATCTGAGTGTTTTACATTTCTTTCATTAGTTAAGCTGGACTGATCCATAATTTGGCATCCCTTTCACTACTGAAAGCAACAGGGATAAAACAAAATTTAAAGTAGCAATTTCATTGCTTAACAGCTATATTGGACATGTACCAACACATAATGGAAACTATTAGAATGCTTTTTCTCCAGCAAATTATCTCACCAAATCACTTATTTTTAATGTTGAACAAATAATATATTCAACTTTTCTAAGCCATGGATCGTTAATTACTCTCAGTTTTCAAATCAATCCTATAAAGCAAAATTAAAATCCTTTCTCGGTTGGTCTCAAGCTGAGAACTTTGTCAGCTTTGTCCGCCAGTTCTAATTACAATTTTTCAGACACTTGAATATTTGTTTGTGTAGCTATTGAAATTTTTCCAAATGAGGCTTTTGTGTCGTGCTTTGTGTTTTACGATAAAAAAAAATTCAACTCACATTTTTAATATTTTGTAAGTTTCGTTCAGCATAGTCGAAGAACAAACTTTTTAATTTATGATTTTCTTTTAAAGTGTTCAATGTGACGCAATCAATCTTCCAAAGAGTGTTTAGGTAAATTGTTCATCTTTGTGAAAAACATTTATCAAGAGCCCTAACGAAATAACTAGAACTGTTTTTCCTGAACAAGTGCATCATGTTTATAAACATCTTCATAGATATATTAAAATTTCCCAGTTTCTCCACCTAGTTCTTGTACATGTGCCTCACTTGAAACAAATTTTTATTATGTAAACTAATGCATAAAATGGCGGTGAGATAGTTCCAATACTAGTGTTAAAAAACGCAAAGTATCATATTTTTTCCGATTGCATAACGTAACATGTTTTCCAGTCTCTCTCTTTCTCTGTCTCTGCCTCCGTCTCTGTCTGTCTGTCTCTCTCTCTCTCACTCACTCTCTCTGTCTCTGTCTCTGTCTGTCTGTCTGTCTGTCTGTCTCTCTCTCTCTCTCTCACTCACTCTCTCTGTCTCTGTCTCTGTCTGTCTGTCTCTCTCTCTCTATTTCTCTCCCTTTCTCTTTGCCTTTGTATATATGATGTTATGTGTTATGATAACAATGCTAACATTCCAATGTGAACAAAATTCGATCAAAATTAGGTAATTCTTGTCAATGATGGTTAGGTTAACATGGAAGTTCTTACATAGACAAAAAATTGCCTCTAATAAGCCTGTGTATACGCGCTCTGAACAGCGAAAATCCCTTTTACAAGATCAATTACCTTTCTTGACAAGGTGCAAGAACCCCTTTGAAATCACACAGTTGCAATAACTAGCAAAAAATGGAACACTATCGCATAATGTAATAGCTATATAGCTAATACACAAAGTTGTATCAACTTTATTACAATTTGCGTTACTTTTTACGCTTTGTACGAGTTAGTCCGCTTAATTCAAACCTGTTCAAACGCCTTGTTACAGTTGTGCTAAGGTAACGTAACTCTGGAACAAGTTAAACACGGCGTCTGAAAAAAGCCTCAAATATAGCTCGAGCTAAAGTCGCGTATCACGCGTCGTGCCAACCTCGTTCCCAGGACCCTTTCCTCTTAAAGGGCCCTGGGAACGAGGTTGGCGTGGTGCTACTTAGTTATACGACGCTGTTTTGTTTCTAACGCCGTGCTAAAGGACTGGTAAAGTCGGATTAATTAAGTACAGGTGAGCAATTATAGCCCTATAATTCTGTGCGGTAACAACTACTATAATCCGCTGCCCATCGTTAATCTTACCAAGGAAATTCCGACCGAAATTTAAGTCGAGCGTTTCAAGAAATAATGCGTTTTATTTGTAAAGACGCACCAACCTCGTACCCAGGCTCATATCCACTGTGTGGGTACGAGGTTGTTGAAGACGTAAAAATATATTTATTCAAAATGTGTAAATGTAAATTACTATTACTTCGAAAATGTAGGCTAGAAGGAAATGTGTGAAATAAATCAGTTAAGTTGTTGTCACTTCATAATCCAAGGACAACTTTGCCTAACTTGAACTGATTTGTTCTGCAGCAGTGCCTATAGGAACGTTCTCTTATCCGAATCGTACAATAAATTGCACGACTATCAATTTTAAGCCTAACGAAGACGTTTGCTACAAAACTCCAAAACTGTTGCGGAATCAACTAGACCTAGCATATCCTTTCAAAGACGTTAGAAAGGCAGAAAACTTATCTTAAAATTATGTAGTTTCGAGTGTTGATGTTGCCAGCGAGCCAGTACTAGTTTAACAGAATTCCTTTGTTTAACCAGGCCGAGTAGGCTTGGGTACAACTGAAATTGCCAGTTCCGGATTTTTGGGCTGGCTGACTAGCTGGCTAGCTAGAACAGGTGATGTACATTGGCCAACGGTACCAACCTACAATTATAGGTGTTAAACAAAGTGCGTTCTTTTGGAAGGGAGTGGTTTTGAAGTCATGAATTTTTGCGACGAAGTTACAAGAAAGCGAGATAGGTTCAAGCAAAGAATGAATATGTTAAAATTGATGGCAATTAAATTTCATTTTCGCTTCCTAAGATGACAGCTGATCCAAACAAACCAAATTATTCGTCAATTGAGGTCTGTCTGATATGTGCAAATTTGGTCATGTTTCGCTATGGATATTACACTGTCGTTCCAATACTGATAAAAGGAAATGTCTCGTACCAAGAGAAAATGAGGGGACAGAGAGAAACATCGAGGCAGTTGCCCAGTATATGCTGATCTCACTATAGTTATTTTTAGTTCAAGGAAGTTTGTTTTCCGAGACGTTCGCATACTTTCCGCTGCTGGAGGACTATCGTTTGCTTTTTTCTTTGGAAGTCGCTTTCGTCGACATGACTTATCTTAACATTCTCCGCCATAATTTTCCCTTCACATGGCACAGCTCACTATAACCACATCAGATTAATGTTAGTCTTGATTCATACGTCTCGGAAAATACCCTTCCGTTTGTGTGCCAACCTCGCCATATTACAAGGAGCCTGGGCGTGCTGCGTCCCTCTCTATCCCCTCATTTTCTCTTGCTTGTACCTCAATTTTTGACATCTTGTCGTTGACTTTTTTACGCGATCGAGCACGCAAGCACAAATTCTAGCTACCTCATTTTGCCCGAAAGAGGTGGTATTTTCAATATCAAGTGAAAACTATTGCTTTTTTTTTGTTCTTAAAAGACATGACAGGCGCGATTTGGAAAACATTTGTTTGGATTTTGTCTTTAAAAAAACAACAAATAAATAGTTTGTTTGAGGGTTCTTTGAGAAAAAATTGATTCTTTCGAAATGTGATAATTCATTAAAAAATACATTTTAATATGTGTCTCCAGTTAGGATCGTTCTGTCCAATAACTTTCCGGGATGTGGTAATGCTGTCCAGCGATAACAGGTTGTCGAAGGTAACAAATAACAATCAGTGTATAGACTCATCTTTGCTCCTTTTCGACATTTACTTTTCTACAATTTGTTGCTTTCAGTTCGTTTCACTTAAGAAAAAAAAAGAGAAGGTGCTTTGTTTTGTGGGATTGAACTTCAGCTTTGGTTTTTTTTTTAGCACTTCGCAAAATCTATGTAAAGTAAAACAAATAAAGCAATTGGCCTTATGCACGTTGACGTCAAAAAAGTCAATTTCATCCCCAAGCCTCGTATTCAAAAAATAGGTGTAAGCACTTTGCACGTGCAAACCGTGTTCACGAAGGAACTCTTTTCGTTAGTGGACGCTTTGGGATTTGCATTGATTTATGAAATTTTCACATTTTCATGACTCGAAAGCGAGGCTTGGAAGGTGTTTGATGTAAACATACATAAGGCCTATTTGCACAATAGTTTCTTGCGATAGCTTTGATTTAAGCTCCTTTATTTTCGCAATATTTAGTTTTAAAACCGTAAAAAAGTGTAATTAGGTAAAAGGAAAAAAATCTTCATGAGTTCACCATGGAGCTTGATAGGCCAATTTTCAAATAAACAAAAGAAATATATTATTCATTTTTCGATGCGAATGCGATTTCTTTTGTTTTATTCCCCAGAGCCTCGTATCCAAGTAAGAATTTTAAAATATCGAAATTGGTCTAATAGACTGACTAACTGACTGGTTGACCAGCCCTTTGATATAATGTAATAGATTTTCTTTGGATACATGTCATTTATTTATAAATCAAAATATGTGAAATGGTGAACGTTTTAAATGGGAAAATATTGCTGTTGTTATAGTACTTAATTCAAAAACCTATCTATCAACATTACTTTCACTCATCTCGTATTGGTTTGTTTGTTCCCAGATCGATTGCCAACAGAAACAGTACTAGACAGACAAGCAATAGTATTTTTAGCGACGCCATTTTTTCTGGAAGCAAAAAAAGCCATGACTGATTTTTTTTGCCACACGCTTTTCGTATATGAACAACTTTATGAGAACAACGAGGTTCAGGTTGGCCAAAAATTTAAAAACAATTTAAGAACAAGCTGAGGTTCGGGTTGGATTGCTGATTTTTATTATTTCTTTTTTAAATTTTACTGAGAGTCGATCTTTAAGTGAACAATACAGAATGAATATAAAGAAACGCTTCACAGTTTATCATCTCTACTCCGCAAAAATTAATTGATCAAAGCTACCTTAGAAATGAGAACGATCATCGATTAATTTCAGACTCAAATTGTCGAAAAATTAAGAACAATGAACCTCGCCAAATTCATATATTATTGGTTTTAATATCAGTAAAAAAATTGAGTATTCGTTTCTGATTATCCTCAACAATGTACCCATTTTATTCAAACTCTGATCGTCATTTAACAGACAAGGCCCTTTGAATCGTTTTTAAGGTAAACAGTTGTTTAAAGCTTGAGCTCTAACTCTTTCACAAATTAAAACTGGTGTGCACAGCGTTTGCAAGAGGGATGAAGTTCAACAGAAACATTGCAATGTAGGAAGTGAAGTAGGCTCAAATTTGCATAAGAATTAAGTACTCCACTGAGAAAAAGACTGGGCCAATAAGTTGTGAGAAAATTGTTAGTCTCCCCTTCTTGTCTTCCCGTTTTACTTTCTTAAGAAGTAGATTTTCAATTTTCAAGATGGTTGATACAATCCCCGACGAGGTGTTCTTCCATATAGTATAAATTCTTTCCTAGATAATAGTTGAATTGTACTTTAATCACTAAGTGAGAAAGAAAACACTCAACCCGCACTAAAGCCTGGTTTCCATATAGTCGCAGCAGTGGCAGAAGTCGCGAACAAAGTAGTCCTATGACTCTTACCACTGCTGCGACTATACGGAAACCAATGGCGTCAGCGACTGCTGCAACTGTTGAGACGGCTGCGACTCGAGTCGCAGGAATCGCCTGTGTTCTATCTCTGCGACTGCTGCAACACGAGTTTCGCGACTGCTGCGACTGCTGCAACACAAAATTTTAATGGAAACCTGGGACGAAAGTTTGGTTGCGACTCCTGTAACAAAATGTATCCCAGAAACCATTGCAGTAGTTTGTTTGTTTACCAGGGGTCGGACCATTCGCTCACGACAGTTACGACAGCTGCGATTTTATGGAAACCGGTGAGTCGTAGGAGTCGCCAGCAGTTGCGGTACATGCAAAAACTTTCTCTTCGCGACTGCTGCGACTCCTGCAACTATGTGGAAACCGGGATAAAAAACTCCTCCAAAGTCGGACAAACTTTGGACCAAGTGGCAGTTCAACTTTACTCTGATGCTTACAAATAAATAAAACTCATGACCGATAAAACTTAAATTGCCTATGAAACGAAATTTGTTTTTTCATAATTTTGCAGCTTATCATGTCTTAAAACGGGATTAGAAAGAAAACTCTGCGAAAATAACTTGAAAGGCGATTTTCTTGTCTCCGAAAGAAAGTCTGGCACAAAAGTGGTTCCAATAAAGTAGGAAGACTGGGGACGAGATGACGTAGTAAACTGTATTTTTCTGGAAATAGTGCATTGATACAGCCGGTGTGTATGTTTTGTTGTTGCAACTAACATCGTTAGGCGCCCCAGCTACCCATTAACTTCCGCCTTTCTTCGTTTTCTTTTTTATCCGGTCCGCCATTGCTTTCAGCTTTCCCAGTTTACTACGTCATCATAGCCGTGCGCGAAAAGGAACCACTTTTGAACCGCCAAATACAATTTTCAATTGCAGAAAAAAAGGTAAGACAAAGGCCGAACAGTTTTAAAACGTTAAAACGTGATAAAATGACATGGGCCCAAAAAAAATTTCGTTTCATAAGCACTTTAAAAATTCGTAATAATTTTTTATAAACAGTAGTGGTGAAAAAAGCAAGCGAAGTTGTTTTATTGGTCGTTTTGCGAACAAACTTTCTTGACGTTCGTCGAGGTTTCCGGGAAATTAAATGGTACCTTTTTCGGTTTTCACTATAAAGTTTCCCCATTACCAAAACGCGGGTTTCGTCGGAATTTCACGTATTGATTCCACTACTGTATTCATTTGTTTTGTTTCCCTCCGTTTAAAAAAGAAAGCAACTAAAGTTTATGATACATCTGAAGTTAGTTATTCTTTTTTCATACGTTACAAGAAACAATTTACATATGAATTGTCCGGGGGGGGGGGTAATTGGGGGTCAAAAGGGTAGCATAGACTGTATTCCCCAAAATACCCTAAAAATACCAAGGGATAAAAATTTTCACTGTGAAAGATAGCCCGCGGTCTGAAAATTACTCTTACAAAATACCAGTTGAAACTAAAAATTTTTTTCTGAGTTTTCAACTTGTGAAGTAACAATTTCTTCAATGTTTTAGTTAGGAACGAGCCGTCAAGCTTTACGCAATCTGTAACTATAGAGCTTCATGTGCCCTGGATCTGGACTGGGACAGTGTCACGGCTGCTAATAAATCTGGTTGGAGAGGCTGTTCAAAGAGCCATTGGCGTTGAAATCAAGTTTGCAAGCTCACTCGGCCGACAAAAATGGTATTAGGTTTTTTTTAACAGTTCTTTTGTCGAAAAGTTCTGAGAGGCTCTTTTTAATTCCTCTTTCTTTTCTCCACTCTTCATATTAAAAGTAGAAAAAAGTTGAATAAATATATAAGTTTAATTTAAGATTTAGTTTTCTACCTAGCTTGAATAATGAACTGCATTGTTTTTCGAATTTTGCGTATAAAAGTTGTTTTTCGACTAAAAAATGTTACTCTTCAAACATCTTTGCTTTTGATATGTCTAAATAATGTTAGAACGTGATAATTGGGAGAGCTTTGTTACTCTCAACAAAAGAAACCATTTCGTCGAGTACTTCGTATTTTTTGTCAGGGATTTTGCTTTTGGTTTCCCAGTTTAATACCTAAATAGGCTCATTTTTATTTGCTATCAGATTTGAATTATAATTTTGTATGTTGCCACTGGCTAACAAGCTTTCTACGATAAAAATAACTGGTTATTTGCAAGCAATAAAAATGGTGGCGGATTTTGATTCAGTGTTGTGTGAGACTTTCAAAAGCGTTCCGCGTGCTCTCTTACAGAGCTCGGTTTTTTCGCTCTCGACCAATCACCGCGCAAGATTCACTTGGGCTATTATATAAAGCCTTTTAGATGATTTAATGAAGAAACATCAAGTTTAAGTCTCGACGAAAATACCTGTAATACCAAAATGATTATAGCTTTCCCTTCAAAACGATTCTTATATCAATGATGGGTAAACAACGCTAGGAATGACCCCCCCACCTAATCAACATGCATACCCCGCCCGCTCGTTTTCTCAAAAGTGTTGCCATAAAATATATGAAACTAAGCAAAAATCATTCTTTCTTAAAAGACATGGCAAAAGAAGTATCTGTTGTTTGTAATTCCTCAAAAAGCAAAAATTATGTTTCAAAGTTATTTATTCTTTTAAAATCTGACAAAGCATAAATTATACACTTTTGTGTTGTCTCCAGTTAAGATCAGTCTGGCAAATCACAGTCGGGGATGCGGCAAGGCTGTCCATCGGTGATAGACTGTAAAAAAAACATACAAAATTTATGTACTGAGTATTGGCTCAATTTTCCTTTTATGTTAGCTAATTTTTCTATGTTTGTTTATTTAGTGAGCTGAACGTAGTTGAAAACAATTTGAGATATATATTGAAATAAACGAATTGTATCTCAAAATTCAGTCGTCATTAATGACGTCAGAAACCTTTTCAGTTATATTCAATGTTGAGGTCTGTTTTTTTAATCTTACTAAGGAAGTCTGTACTAAACCTTTGTATTTTTAGTAGTTGAAAACCATGTTCTTCTCTGTTTCAATCTCTTGTTCGTTTCAATGAACACAAAGTCTGTTTTCTACTGGGACTTTCACATTTTCATACCTTCCTGCTTCAATTGCCAAATTATGAATGCTTATTCTAAATCTATTAAAAACTGCTCTTGTTTCGTTCTCTCTAATTGCTCTCAAGTACAGTTTCTCATGGTAATCTAGTTTGAATGGTTTATAAAGCAAGTTTTCTTGATGTGGATAGATTTTTCTTACCAGAATTTAACATAGGTTTCAGTCATTATTTTTTGATAATTTTTTTCATGCATTGTTTGTGACTATAGTTTCTAAATTGTCCGTACAGTTTATATTATATAGAGCTAATATTTGTTCCATATTTGAGTAAAAACCTGATTTACTTTTGTTTGGTAACATTGCAGATAGTTTAAAAAGTCTGCTTGACTAGGGAAATTTCTTGCAACTCGTGCAAAATACTTAATTGTTCGTAATTCAATTAGTAAGTTAATGGCAATCTAATCTAATTCAGCTCTACAAGCAATGTTGGTCGCTCTGTTATTTACAGCCTCTAGACAACCAACATTCATCCCATTGTATTACATAGGGGTAGGTGGGACTGTTACGTGACTTATGGGCATTCAAACCTTAAACTTCACACGAAAACTTTTTTTCAGCCCACGGCTTGTAACAAAATAGCTAACCCACAACTTTAACCCTGACTTTACAGTCTTAACTCCAACGCTAGTTTTGTTGTTTTAAGCTCTTTAAGGCATTGTTTCCAAACCAGAGCGTCAGATGTTCCAGTCACGTCACTTTAGTTTTGCCTTTAGATTCATGAAGTTTACCTTTGAAAAAAATTATAGGTACGATATCAATGAAAGAGAAAGTTTTGCATGCTACGATAATTACGTTAAAATATTTCCTATCAAGAATTCTGATCTGTTAAAAAATTTCATAAACTTTTTTACCAAAGCTATGGTCTTCATCAGTTAGTTTGAATATACTGAATTGGTCACAGGAGACCAACAAAACAATCAACGTGATTTCATGTGATGAAATGGGTCGCGCAACCCATGTCAAGGACTGGTTTAGTTGATGAGAGACCTCAGTAAATTGTAAATATTTTTTACAGACCAGATTTATTTTAAGGAAATTTCTTAACATGGTTTTGACTGTTTGCTTTCCGTAAATACTTTACTTACGTTCTGCTTCTTATACCGAAAATCCTGGTGGTTGACAATCTGGTCGCTTACACGCTTTTTTATGGGCTAAATGAGCTTTGGCATTTTTGCTGATTTCTTTCGTTACCTCCTCAGATGTTGTTGCTTCATCCTCGCCTTTCTCATTTTTTTCATCATCATTGTTCTCTTCATCAGGCACCGTTTCTTCCGTTTCATCATCCTTTGCTCGACCTGAAAACCCAACGTATCTAACTTCTGTTAATCAATCCATTCATCCATCCTACTGACCATCCTGTAAAACTATCAACACCTGAGTTGGCCTATCGACTCTTTCCTTATTGTATCAAAGCCGTTTTTGGCTGGAAAAAACGTATAAATATATAAGCTACAGACTAATCGAGGCAAGACAGAGGTACTGCGCTTAACATCACGATTTGTCATGCAAACATCCCTCCCAGGAGCTCAGTTTAAGGTAGCTGGTGTTTCTGTGGACATTAGATCGAAGATCCGTAACTTTGGTATAACTATAGCCACTAACTGCACCTTAACGACTCACATAAATGAAATCTGCAAGAAAGTTTTTTTCTCCATTAACTCCATTGGACGAATTCGGAAGTATCTTCCCCAAGACGCACTCAAGCGGCTGATAAATGCACTCGTCATCTCACACCTTGGCTATTGCAACAGTCTTCTCTACAGATTGCCTACTACTGAACTCGCTAAACTACAAAGAGTGCAGAAAACTGAGGGCCGGACTGATCGTGGGAGCTAGTCGATTTGACCATGTTACACCTATTTTCCGTGACCTCCACTGGCTACCTTTGCCTGCAAGATTGGAATTTAAGATCCTACTCCTTACTTACAAGACCCTCCACCACCAAGCTCCTTCTTACTTATCAGATTTACTCAAACTTCGCCGTCCTACCCGCACACTTCGCTCTTCTCAAAAATCCTTGTTGCAGACTTCCAATTGTCCTAAAACTATCTACTATGGCGAGAGGGCGTTCTCCTTCTCTGCACCAAAACTTTAGAACTCTATACCTGAACGTATTGAGTCAGCGTCGACCCTTTCATCATTTAAGACTGCACTTAAGACTTACTTTTTCCGTTGACATCTTATTCATGAACAGTTAACAATTATTCCAAGAGCGCGCGTTGGATATGAGATGGTAAATAGCCGACGAGGCGCGTAGCGCCGAGTTG
>JAOBAT010072980.1:0-21418 GCA_026413305.1 Hydrozoanthus tunicans | reverse complement strand
ACATACAATAAGCATGTTACACGTGCAGCTTTTAATTGGTGCAAACAACATAAGGTTACTAAAGCAATGCTTTTCTAAATGCTGTGTCATGCAAATGCAAAGGAGAAGCTTTTGAGATCGTCGCCCCTGTCTATAGAAAATCGTTACCAATTTAGTACGTTTACAAAGTTTGAAAATCGAAATTAAATTTGTTATTTTGTTTTTGTTTCTATTATTGGCTAGCAGCCTTAGCTGTCTGAACTACGTTGAAAAAACAGCTTTAACGTCCTTATTTCTATGCAACAAGTTCATGCCATCGCCATACATAATTAAATTGAATGTATTTCATTATAAATTGAGCATCATTTACAGTAAAGAAGAATTAGAAGAGGACCCAAAATAGACCCTTGTGGGACACCACATCTTATTGGAAGGAGATCTGAACAACAGTCATTCAGATATACCAATTGTTTTCTGTTTGAGAGATAACTCTCAAACCAGTTGTGCTCGGTTCCATTAATGCCATAGTAAACGAGCTTTTCGAGAAGTATTTCATGATCCACAATGTCATGAAACGCTTTAGATAAATCAAGAAAAATTCCTACTGAAACTTCGCCACTGTCTATCGCTTGGTTTGTTTTACTGCTAATTAGTCAACAATAGCAAGAGATGTACCTCTTTTCTTACGAAATCCAAACTGGTAACTGTACAGCAAATTGTTTTCCTCAAGATAGTAAATTAATTGATTGCTGATTATTTTTTCAAGCATGTTTGAAAAGACTGATAATAAGAAGATTGGCCTATTAATTTGTTGCCTTCTTTAAAAAGCGGGATTACCTTAGCGATTTTCATTTATACATTATATACTTTCATTCAACGTTCAATTGTATACATATAGCCACTTAAAAAGGGTTCCGGTTAATCATCAAAATCTTCAAAAAATTCCGTGAGCGAGGGCGCTTTTTTTAAGTTAAATGCTTTTTAGTTTAGGGGTAAATCTACTCTCTAACTACCACCATATGTTCAAGAATGTCCATATTACTATAAATCTGTTACACGTGTTTATACTTACTGTACGTTTTGACAAAACGCCGCCAACCGAATTGCTTGTCACTCTCTTTATTGTTTCGCAATGAAGAAAGAATTTTCGATTTTTTTTCTCGTTTATTTCTTTGATTTGAAAAAAAAAAGTCAGAGCGCTGGCAAAAATCAGTATCGCGCATTGATGATAAACCGACCGGGATATTTTTTAAGTTGCCTGTTCTACAATTAAAGAACTAGGAACATGAATTGCTATTGTACTCAATGTGTTTGATAACAAGGTAGCTGCTTGTCTCAATTCAGATTTTTTTTTATCTTGGAAAATTAAAGCATTACGAGTGATTTATATATGTGTGAAAAAACAATGAAGCTAGAATTTTAAGCATATAAATTATAATTATATGTGAGTTAAGTTCTATTTTTGTTGTCAACTATTTGAAAAATGTTTCGATTGTTTAAAATAAAGGTAAAAGCTAAATGTCAGGGTTCTTGTTAGATTAAAGTCAATAAAAATGTTTTGCGACTACACGCTTTGTTCTTTATAAGAACTAGTCAACTTGGCCGAGGCTCATTGTTCTTAATTTTTTGGTGATTTAAGCCTCAAACTGTTCTTAGTTTGTTCTTATTTCTATGGGTGGTTTAAATCGAAAAAAAAAATTAATCTAAGGTAAACTGCAGTACATGCATTTGAAAACACATTGCTTGGCGGGTATGTTCTTGATCAATTCATCCCCTGGTTCATTTACCCGAGACGATTTCCAGTGACTATCCCAGGATTGGCTTCATATTCAAACTCTTATCTTGGTCAAATTAAGTTACGTCTGTTGGTTCTCTCAGAACTCTGGTGTATTAACGACACTACAGCTTATAAACTACTCTCAATTTCTGCGAAAATTGGGAACCATTTTTTGTAAAGCTAAAAGAAATTGCTCAATCGAGCCCCGAGCCTCAGCTTGTTCTTAAATTGTTCTTAAATTTTGGCCAATCCGAGCCTCGTTGTTCTTATAAAGTTGTTTTTATTTTTAAAAAAAGCCGGTATAGTGTCTAATTAACGACCACACTTTAGGGCCAACGGCTTAATGTAGACATAATCAACCTACATTTTAACAGTTGTGGTTCACTTGAGGGGAGATGAGACTACAAAGCCTCCTTAGTTAGATTTTGATGGTTCCTATTTATGTAGAAAGAACAATTATTTAAAATAAAAATATAATACCATCAATAAGAAAAAGCGTCCTAATCGTGTTTTAACCCTAGAAAGCATTACGAGGAGGTTTGATGAGGGGTTTGAGCCCCTCCCAACCTCAACTTTTGAGGATAAAATTATATTACCGATTGCCAAAAGCTATCGCAAAACTGTTCTTTGAATAAAAAAAAACATCTTTTGAAACTAATTTGATGTCATCATCACAGGAAATCACAAAAATCGTCGTAAGCTTTCAAAAATCGTGTTCTGCCTGAAAAATGTCTGGAACGTAGTTACTTTTGTCTATATTACTAATTCGGTGAGGGTAAAAGCTAAATTTCTGGATTCTTGTTAGCATTCAAAGGAAGAGTTTAAGGCTACTGCATGTTTATCTACAAAGGATCATTTTAATTTTTGAGCCAATTTGTCTAAGTAGTATGTGCTGTTTAAGCATGCATTTTACTAAAAGAAACCTTTTTAAGGTTTTAATTAGTCTGACGGTTGACCACTGACGGTTTTTCAATCGAAGCGAGCGACTTGATCTTTTTTATCTTTTTGCAGTGGAATGAACAGTGGCTCCGCAAATTTGGAAGCAATAATTAAAAAGCGGACAACTCACATTATGGATTTACATTGCGGCAGAATCGAATTCTATGGTTTGAATGCCTATGGTTGCGAGTTTCGAAAAGCATTCTTGTTCGTAGCAGTTGACGAGGCACACTGACTGTCTCTTCTTTGTATGTATGGCTTTTTAAAACTGCAGATTTATATATTTCGCTGTGTTTGAGTACTTGATTTTTTAAATTTGAGTTCTTTAAAACAGCGATTGCTGGAAACAGTTTTAAAAAATTCGAATTCCCCATTTTTAACGATGTTAACAGCTTAAGTTCAAATAAGTTTGTCTGGATTTTGAATTATTGATTAATTTTTGACTGCAGACAAACTGAAATATAAATCTCTTTTAGATTAATATGAGCAATCAAACAAAACAAAATGACTCTACAGACAAGCCATATATACCATGCAGGGATAGTTAGTGCCTCGCAAACTGCTAACTTCGAAACTTGAAGCCGTTGCCATTTTGGAAATATCTCCGGTTGTAAAACGTATTCTGTCGACGTGGAAATTAATAATGTGAAAAACGATCCTTCATCACTTACGGGTCTTTACGACCACGCCAGAGGTGATTGACTGGCTGAGAACAAGCAGCTGCAGATATGAAACTGCCGTTCAGACTCCAGTCACAGCACCACTGAAGCCAAGGGAGTTGAGAGGCAGGTCAGAGTTGGGCGAAAATCAATTTTGTTCTTATGTTGAGTTACAGCAAAGTGTTAGGGGGTTGATAGCGATGACGACTGAACTGATTCACTGTCTTCCTATCGAAGATCTTCAGGTTTTACATCAGTATTGCTTTCCCGAATAATTTTAAACCGATTGGAGTCACTTTCGATCCATTCGAACGCGGAAACGTTACCACTAAAGCGGCACAAAGGACACGAAATGGAGTTGTTCATCCATTTCGTAGTACACTCGATACAAAATTGACCTTGTCTACAACTAAAACATCTAACAAAGTCAGAGGTTTGTTCCTGACAGGCCAGGCAAGTTGTATTGGATATGTTACCTTTTGTATGTGTTAGATTATCTGTTTCGCTCATGTTTATGCCTCACAACTCTAACGATGTGGATGCGAGGAGTGGTTTTCTAGATGGGTGACACACGTGGCAGCTTGTAATTGGCTCAGAATTAGCTCATAACACGCAATAACCATATTACGCTGGCAGCTTGTAATTGGTGCCAACACGGTTACTATAGCAACGCTTTTCTAGAGGCTGCGTCATGCAAAAGGAAAAATGGAAGAAACTTTGAAATATTGTTGTCACTTGTTTAGAAAGATGTTGCCAATTTGGTTGAAGTTATATGAATTTAGGGGCTGCTTTCTTCTCCTTCCTCGTCTGGATCACCTTCATGGAGTCTGCTGAAATCAATTCCTTGTGGTTGGTTTAATTGCGGCTGGCCAAGGAACACATGGCGCCGCGACCTATAGATACCGACTGCAAGAAAGCAGGCTACACCTGGGGACAGCTGAAGCGACAGGAGGGGTAGTAGGCATAAGTAAGTAAGTAAGTATTTTGGTTTTACAACATTTTGACTCAAGGAGTCACGGAAGAGCAGGCAATAGGACTCGAGGTCCCCTTCGAGGCCTGCCTTCCGGGACTTACGGTTTAACGTCCTTATCCGAGAAGACACGAAGGTCGAATCGTTTGCAGATGTTAGAGCAAAGACATCACCTTCTCAGATATTTTAAAACACTGAGTGAAGGGAACAACCCGCACGACAGACTGGCGCCTTACCAACTGGGCTAACCAGGCGGCGGTATATAAGTTTAAGAGTATTGGTTTTGTTTCTAACCATGCCACTGTCCAGTTGAGTCAGCAGTTACGAACTGCGAGAAATACAAATCATGGTTTGCTGTAGGTTGTCGGTTCTGACACAGCATGGTTACTTAAACGTCTTGAAGTTGGATTGTTTTGAACAGAACTGAAAACTGGCGCGTTCAAGCATAAAAAATATGTACACATACAGTCATAGATATAAATAACTGGTGGCAAAAAGGAACCCCGAACTGATATATTGTTATAAACTATTTCCCAAAGCGGAAACTGGTAAAACTCAAACCACATTAAACTTGGTCTTGTTTACATGTTTTGTAGAAATACCAAAACAATAACTGCTTTTATCTCTAATAATCCAAATTTAAAAAAAAGCTTCTAAAATAGGGGTGCAACGATACTAGCAACTGAAGCTAAACAAACGTTAGATAACATAAATGAGTTAAAAAGTAAAGCAAAATAAAATTAAATCTAATTTACTGTAGAATATGGTCAATCTTTCCTTCATTATGCTTTACACAGGTTTATTTTTAGGCATTGAGACTTTTTGAAGTTATTTATATATTGAATAGCTGTTTTTTCGTTATAAAACTGGGAATATTTTCTTCGAGGAAGTCTTAAGTTGACCGTGCCTCCGTATGCCGCATCTGGCACCAGTTTGCTGGATCGATCGTAAATTTATTTCCTGACATCGCTGGTATGTTTAGCAGATGTTTTTGCAGAGTACCTTGATAATATTCTGCACCTAGTCTCCGCCCCCGTTCAAGAAAAACAAGAGAAATATTTTCTAATACTGAAACAAATTATGATATTAACACTTTAGGCGAAAAAGTTGGATATTTATGCAGTGATTTCTCTGGAGAAGCCTTGCGTTTTCTTCACTTGCTGCTGAGTAAATACTTTGATTCTGGCTTTTTAGTGGAGCAACAGTAAATGTCTTCTTTTCAGATAAACCTAATTCTTCTGATAACTCACTTGCGAGGGAACCTTCTCAACAATTCTGGTAACCTCACTTGCCCTTGTAAGATCTGAGGGCCATCTTGAAAGCTTTGGCAATTTTATCCGCTTGAGAACATTCAATGAAAGATCCTTTGCACCAATACATCGAACTGTACTTCTTGGGATATCTGCGTCTCTTTCAATCATTTTTGATGACAGAAGTTCATCAAGTTCATCTTGACTTATATTACAATATCAGTTTTTTATTAAGTACTTATTTTGAAATATGTTGATTGTTTGCTTGCTAACATGCTACATTTGATTTTGGCGACGCCAAACGAGGTTGCTTTGGCGCCAATTTGACAACCATATTTTAGACTGAATGTTTTTGAGTTTGGATCACTAAGATATAGAAGTAGTTATGGTTTTGATATTTCTACAAAAGATCTGTATTAAACCACGTTTAATGTTATTTAAGTTTCATTAGATTCTGCTGTGGGGAACTGGCCCAGGCCTTGCTTCTCTATCTAGCCTCTTAAGCTCCGCTATGGCCAACATTGGGCGAACATCATGCAAGTACTTTAGCAACTGATCGTTATCATAGTCAGATAGCGGGCTAGTCCGTATAAGAGATGAAAGCATGCTTTACTTGCAATCTCAGGACTTAGCTAACGTCTTGTTTGGTATTTTCCCAGCTCCAAAAAACTTGTAGTGAATCCATGAGACTCTTAATAGGTTCATTTTCACGAACTCCTCTTCGTTCAACATCCCTCTCTTTTCAAATCCCTATCAAGCTTGATGAAAACTGTTGTCATCTGCGAGCTCAAAATTCAAATAACCAAAGAAAATTTCCACTCCACGTCCAAGTACGCTTTTTGATCAAAAAAAGATTGGAAAGTAAATTTCGACCGAGCAGGCCGGGGACTGGTAATGTGACGTAGCAGCCGTGAGTTATGTAGTTTTTATTTAAAAAATTTCATTTGTTTAAAAATGTCAAAGTTTTAATTTCAAATAATTTCAAGGGACTAATTTATTGATTAAAGTCAAAACAATGTGACTATTGAAGCCAGATTTGAATTTTTTTGAGATCAAAAAGATTATTTTTTTTTCATGCTTCGTGCTGTCATCATTGCACCCTTTAATTCTTAAAAATGTAACAGAAACGGCGAGAAAAGATTTTATTTTCGAAAATTACTTTTATTATAGAGTTCTACTTTTCATCTGAAACTTAAAAAAAAAAGCTTGATAGGGACTTTCAAGACACATTGAATAGTTTTCGTTCCATTCAAGCCCGATGTCTTTCATCTCCATTCTCACTTTGTCCATAACCCCCTCGTGCTTCTCTTTTGACGCAGCGAAGATCTCTTGCTCGTTTATATATAAAAGATTACTAAGGCTTCGCCGATTGGCTGGGATAGTATGTAGTCCTCACTCTTTCGAGTGCTGAAAACGTGTTTTAAAGCTTAAAACTAGCCACAAAAAACTGATCCCACAATCAAAAACGACCACTCATAACTGATCATCAAAACGTGCCACTGACAAACTTTCGTATATGCGTTCATCCAGAACTACCCTTGGTCATCTCCAAGGTGTCCGAAAGCAGTCGAAGGAAATCTCCGACGTTACACCATTGAAATTCGGTCGACCAATGAAAATCCCAAACCAGCCTGGCATCAGAGAGGTGCCCGGGGAAATGTTTACAATCTCAGACAGAAGGAAAGTCCCTTCGAAACTGTATGACATCCGATTTAAGCACTGTGGAAAAATTTCAATACGATATTACTAGAGTGAAAAATGCCTCACACAGGGAGATAATTTAAAATATGAAGAGGAATTGAAACATGAGACCATGACGTTTAGATCTAGTTTTGTTTATCAACAGTGCGATAACTAGAACAATCATCATAAAATGGAACACGTAATCAGATTCTTCCATTCTTTTATTTTCCAGTAAATACTTTACAATGCAAATGTAACTAAGTCCTAAGGGGGTATTGGGGTGGCCTTTTAGATGGATAGTAACTACAGCAACTTTCACCACCTCCCCCCTTAGTCACGAACGAGTCTTATGTTTGGAAGTTAACATTCCTTTTCCGGTAGCAAGTCTTGCATATTCTTAAACTTAATTGTATTAAGCGCAAACGTTGCTTAATCATAAACATCCACTGATCCGTATTTTGAAAAAAAAAGAGAATTATATCTTATTAATTTCAAAACTCAGTGGCCGCAAAAGGATTTCACTGGATGATTTACTAGCATTCTTTCAACCCGTCAAAAATACTTTAAAATAGAAAAGATTATTTACAGGGGAGTGGCCATGAACAATCTCGACGTTTTTCTGTGTTCGCGTTACGGTAAAACTAACCCCTCAGTCCCAAACACGACAACTGATGCGTTTGTTAATTCTCCCATCTACAGTCCACACTTCTCATGTTACTAGTTTGGGAGAACTTTGCTTTTCATCTTCAACGTTTTGCTTTAGTTGGCCAACTCCAACTTTGTCCATACCAGATGTTTTACGTTGTACTCGTGTAAGGAGACGTTAAAATGTTGATAGCTGAGTGGGACTGAAGGATTAACCCAGAAAATCAACGTCAAACGTTTTCTTACCTAACACATACAAAAAAAGACATAAGGTATTGAGACAATGGGGTTTGATCAAATAAAGCAAACTTCTGAAGAACAAAACTAAAATTCTCCCAAATTTGTTCAACGAAAAGAGTAACTTGGTCCGAAGGCTTACAATGATGGATAATTACGATCGCAGGACGGGTTCTCCGCTTTACCACTGAGTCAGTATTTCACGGCACCATTTCGCCAGTAAACAGAACACCTTTTGGTTCCACCACGAAATAACCACGATTGATCTTAGTACAAGGGGTTATTTTTCTACGAAAGTGAGGTGATCCAATTAAGGGTTGGAGAAATTTTGACTATTAAAACAGCGAAATGATAGAAAGCCAAACGGTTGTAGTTAAGGCTTTCAAATGCAACTAATTAAGAACCAATATCTCCATCTTCGCCTAAAATCGAAGATTTGACTTCGTCTTGATCATGAACCTGCAGACGAAAAAAATACTTCTGTGCAACTAAGACAAGTTTGACTTGCTCCAAACTCAAAACATGAACAAGAACGAAATCGAGAACTGAACAATAACAAGAGACGAAACGAGAACGAGAACAAGGAAAGAGGTAGAAAGAGAAGACGACGACGACGAAAAAGAAGATGAACAACAACAACTAGAACAAGAACAACGACAACAACACAGAGGAGAAGAACAACAAGGAGAAGAACAATATCAACAAGGAGACCAAGAAGAAGAACAACAAAAAGGTGCCAAAGTACAACAATAACACGGAGAAGAAGAAGAACATCAACGTGAACAAGAAAGACAACAACAACAAGGGGAAGAAAAAAAAAACAACAACAACAAGACGTAGAAGAACAACAACAATAACAACAAGATGAAAGAGAACGAGAACAAGTGTGACGGAGATTAAGAACAGGAACAAGAACAACGATGATCCATTGGAATATCACGTAAGCATCTATATAATTCCTTCACAGACAACGTACGTGGCGGACTGCAAGGCAACAGCAGTTTTGATTTTCACTTTTCTTTACTTACTTGTCAAGAATTTCCCAGAACTTTAAGATGGACGCCTTGTCAAGATGTCTCTTGTTGCGACTTATCTAAAGGTAATTTTTTTCCTAAGTGTTAGAGCTGCCAGTTCAACAAAAACGAAAGAAAAATTTACATGAAAGCTGTCAAAGAACTTTAGCACTTTGAATTGAGACTTGGCTGACTACTGAGTGATATTAATTGGCCAAAACAATTATACGATTAACAACAGCATAAACAAGGTACTTCTACAAGTTAAACATACGTTCAAAACTTGCACGTCCCACTTCTGTACGTTTGGGTCAGTCTTCATGTCTTCGTACTTGAGGTTAAAAGCTCTAACTGTATCAAGACAAAACGAACAGTTTAAACTTACTACAAATACAAGTTTTACTTTATTACCTCGAGCCCCAGCTCATCAAGTTGTTAAACCTAACCAATATTGTTTTTCTGAAACTGAGACTTTTTAATGGTATTTCAGACTTACTCTTGGTGAAGATGTCAACTGGGGAGTTATCTGGCAAGAGCCAGGGCCATCCCTTAAACTGCCAGGCTGGTCCTTGCACAAACACTGCCACCACGCGGTTCCTTTTAAATCAATCATAACAATAATCTGTTAATCCAATTCCACTTGAATCAGTCATAACATCGAAGCACAAACCGTTTGTAGGCACAATCAAGAAGAAAGACGCAAGATTATGGGATAAACTCATTTATAGTGAAAATGAAAACTGCTTGAAAATCTTCTACATAGAGCTGTTGCATGAAATCGAGTCTGACACGATCAAGTCACAAATCAATATTTCCACCAGTTAAGCATTGTTTTGTAAATTGATGCCAACCTAATCCATTTAGGTGTGTACCAATTTTAACTTTCTAACTCCTGACTTTTGATTTTTTCTTAACTTTTTTAGCTTACTGATTATTATCAACTTATATACATAACATGAATTGGTGTAAACTTACAGTATGTTTTAAGTATTTTCGTAATCAATTATCACTTCCAAACAATAAACTCGGTTTAGTTTCTGTCTGCACCACCACAACCAGCTCAGCGATCGTCCTCAACAATATTATTACTACTATTGTCATTATCATCATCAACAACTATCAATCACCATCATCATCAACTCGTCACTATCACAATACCTATAACTGTAACTAAAAACAGTGATTTACTATCGTTATAGTAACACAATAACCATCTATGATGGCCATTTCTTCAGATTTTATCACTAGCATCTACAACCAGTCGCTGGGTTAACAGTGAAGCTAGTATTTTCAAAGTAAGGACGAAAACTTTTAACCATGTTTAGGCGTAACTATAATCAGCGATAATCATCACAATAATAACGCCATAATCATCAATATTATACCATCACTACAATCTACAATCAAACTTCATCCATCACCAACATCACCCTGACAGCCACCACCACTAAAATCTACAATCGCATTTCAACCATCATCAACATCATCCTTACCACCCCCACTAGAATCTACAATCTCATTTCAACTATCATCCTTACCAACCCCACTAGAATCTACAATCACATTTCAACCATCATCCTTACCATTCATCCTTACCAACACATGATGGATTCTCACATTTGAACCATCATCATCCTAATCATATGGATTCTCTTACCATTCTGCAGGCTGCAGTCGTGCTGGGTTGTCGATTACTCTGTACGGAACAGTGACTGTTGACACAACTGAACCGGGTTCCTTGTTAGCAGGATTCGCTTCTTTCCGCCTCTGAATTAACACCTCGTTTTCACGCCGTATTCCCGCCTGCTTCTTCTGATCAGTACTTACAAACCTGAAGAACAGGAAAATCCATATACATTGTGTCATCTGCGACTCCGTCTAGGGAAACTGAAAGAGAGAGGTTTTCCTTCCTGGGAAATTTCAACGAAAACGTGACTCAAAATGAAAAATCGATGTATCTTGAATTCTTTCAGCCTGCCAGTTTTGAACAAATAATTTCTCCTAACATATCACACACACAAAATAAGATATTTAGTAACTACTGAGAAAAGGAACCTTCATGAAACAAAGTGAGCTACTAAGAATGGAAAGTAAAACTTTCTCAAACTCAATATCTTGAAAGCATGGGCTCTAGTTGGAAGAATTCGCATAGCAACTTGAATCTAAGCAATGGTTCCTCTGAGTTCTCGGGATCGACAAGAACCCTTTTGGATTGCACAAAATAAGGACAGATCAGGCATGCTGAGGTCACTACTAAAGACCACGAGCAAATAGTTTCCCGGACAGACCAAGCAGACGAGGTTGAAATATAGATGTTTGAAACATAGCTTCAAATTTAGGTCAGCAAATGAGACAACAAAACAATTACGATAAATGCGCGCTAATGTTAGCAAGAAATCAGTCCAATTACTCCCGGTCCTGTATGGGAAAATATTGGACCGATTTTCGGCCAATCACCGTGCAGTATTTGGTTATTGGCCCTAGAAGTTCGACTTGCTAAGTAATAAAACATGTTTATTGCCTTTTCTTCACTGACTACTTACTTGAAATCCTGCAGCAGTTCGCTGGCATTGTGCAAAGTAATGAGTGAAGTCGCACCAGCAGGAACGATGATAATCGGTGTGCGAGATTCTGTAAGATGGAAACAAAAAATCAGGTGATCCAACCAAAACAAAGCCTGTGTTGCAGCCGGCCCAAGCTCTAGGGGTATAGATTGTGTGCAGGCAGGCTTCCAAAATGTTTTTCTTTATATAAAAATTGAAAGAGATCTTCGACTATACAACATTTTTTATTTTAAAAAAACTGTTGTTAAGTTGTGTACACATAAACAAATCAAATTTGAGAGTCCTATGCATACATTTAACGCCAATAAATTTATCGGTTCAACTGTTTGATTTTTTCGCGCGCCGCCATTTTGAGGTGTGACGTGTTTCGGTTGTAGTGCCAGTCCCCACTCTCAATAAACAACGGCAATGGACGAGAGGGGGTCTGGCACTGCAACCGAAACAATTTCAAAATGGCGGCGCATGGGAAAATCAAACCGTTGAACTCGAAATGATCAAACTAGATTCTCAAATTTGAGCTGTTGATAAATAACAGACTTCAAAAAAGTTAACTGAGACCAAGAACCTTGTACAGCCCAAGATCCCATTTAACAATAATCTTTCTTTTTGACTCTAACTTGTTTCATACAAAAACTGTTCAGTGAGTCGACGAGAAGGTACAAATCGTTAAAACTATAAAAACTTAGATATAGAAATTTATGTAGAAATTTTACCACATGCGTATAGAAAAGATTGGTCAAAACGGAACCACGTATAGTACAAAATCAGAGAAATGAGAACCTTTTGATAACTCCATCAGTGAAACACTTGCCCTGGTTTTTTAAATTTTACTTTTGCTCCTTATGCATGCGAGATTCGTTAGCGCTATGTTCAATGTCACGAACTTATATGTTATCAAGTGTGCCCTGAAAGACTAAAACGACGTGCCAACTTTCAAGTCCAGCTAAAATCTATAACGGCAAGATACTGATTTACGTTACACCATTTTAATTACTGATCCTATTGCTTAACAAAGGTAGTTCGAGAAATCTGAATTTCGTTTCTTTTCTTGAATCCAGGTTTTGAGAGTATAAAGTATAAAGTCGTCAAGAGTTTGAAATTTACGCAGTTTCTCAAAAGGGACGCTACATACCTCTCTTCGGTGGCTTCTGAGGCACAGCTGCAAAAAGTAAACACTATTTAGAAAAAAAGAACTTCTGTTCCACTGCACATTCATTTCACCTCATCTGTGATGTCTAATCGACTGGTTTCACATGCATGAATAATTATTAAAAAATTGCTAAAATGTTAATCGTTGGTTTGGAACTTCTGCAATCAATGATTTGTATTTTACTATGACATTTCTTGACTCAAAGAGTTACGGGAGAGCCAATAGAGGAGGATCCTTAACAGGTCTGCCACACGGGGTCTACAGCTCAACACCCTTATCCTAGAGGATGCTTACTGGTTGCTACGGACCTTAAACTTAGCATGGGGTTACATTAAGTAACCCTCAGACTATGTTGGGGCCTGAGGTCAGGAGATTTGTCTGCACTTGAGTTGCAATGTAACAAACACCGTCTGCAAGCAAGGTTGACGTCCTCCAGCAACAGCAGATGCATCTCAAATATCACCGCGATGTCCCTGTCACTAGGCTTAGACTCAAATAGCTCAGAACCTATTTGGCCCTTCAAAGAGCTCATTTATCCTTTCAATTCCCCAACACGACAAATAAATGGCTAAGTTATCCTAACTAGAAACCATTTCCATGTTTCATGTTGTAAAGGAGAACTTTGCTTTTGATCTTCGATAGTTAACCTTGTTCAATCAAAAGCCATTTTCTCATTACCAAATGACTTATTCTGTACGTGTTACATAAGGAGAAGTTATACGCTGATAAACGAGTTAACTATATGTGTGCTTACTTGGCCTGCTTGAAGATTTGCTTGACTGAGTGTGAGGAGATGGACTTGGCGCTGATCGTCTGACTGGCCTGTGAGCTCCTTCCTGTAGTATATTAAACAATAAACTAAGAGCACAACACCTGCTAATCTGACGATTTTCATTTAAGAAATAAAACGCAATAATGTGTTTTCACACGCTAATGCCAACCGAGGTGCGTTTGGGAGAAATCGAGAGTAAACCAATACAAACACGAAGAGGAAGGTAGATTTGCGCCTGCTCGTGATTTCTCCCAAATCTACACCAAGACTGAAAAAACACATTAGTTGTGTTTTGTTTATTTGTTTTACTGTGTTTGTACTAGCTAATGCAAGCACACCTTTCAAGCACTCAGGCCGTGCATTTAATCTAGTAAATTACTTTGTACTGAAAGCTCTTTTTCAACATAACGTATACACAACTTTTTAATTAAAACAGCAAGTCTGGAATTAAGCCAGTTGGGCTTCAAGCACATTTCTCTTAGAAGCCATTCCAAAAGTCCAGGATCCCAAGTTAACAAAACTTACCATTGTTGGGTCGAAACGGTTAAAAATAGTAATATCATCGCAAAGACAAAAAAATTAACTTTTTAAAAAATTTTGAAAGAACTGGTTTTCGTAAAAACATGCTTCAACTAGAGGAATTTTATGGGCTCTGAGATCTCGATGAGAGAGATATTAGTCTCTGTATATTGTTGGTTAGTACCTTCACTGACTCCAGACTGAGTCCGTGGTAAGTTCCCATTGTGTCAATCTTGAAGCCTTCCGTTTCTAAACACACAAAAAAACAGGAGCAGAATAGTTAATAGCGAGCTTAAAATACGACGACAACTTACAAAAAACACTTTGCTGGTTTTCCCTGTTCGACCATGTCTGGCTCGCTTGCCCTCTCTTTTGTCCTAGTGACGCTTTGTGAACAGAAAAAGATTAGAGCTCCCTGCATGAAGTAGCAGGAGGCATTTGACGTAGCACGAGGCATGAAGTAGAGGCAATCTTTTTCATCTCAAAAAGTTCAATTCTGGCTATAATCGTCACATTGTAATAACTTTAATCAATGAATTATTCCCTTGAAGTTGTTTGAAATAAAAGTTCTACAGCTTTTTTTTTTTAACAGAAATGAATTTTTTTAAAACAAAAACCGCTTAACTCATTCCTGCTACGTCACAGGTTACCAGTCCCCTGCCTGCTCCGTCAAAATTTACATTCCAATCTTTTTTGATTAAAAAGCATACTTAGACGTGGAAATTTTCTTTGATTATTCGAATTTTGAGTTCACAGACGACAACATTTTTAATCCTATGAGTAAAAAATTAAGCTTGAAAGGGACTTTAAACACCATTGATTTACAGGAAGACTAAGAAATATAAAGCAAAAGTTCGGTGTTAGGCTGCCTAGAATAACTATATGAGCTAATCTAGCTAGGTAGCCAACACAGAGGATGTTATATATATTAAACTACAGTATGGTTTCAAACGTTCGGACATGCAAATGGCACAAACATAACAAAGACAAAAAAGGCAAAATAAAAAAAATGAGCTAGAGAAAAATCAGTTTAATTAATACGAGACAATAAAGAATTCTTTAATTCACGTTTGAATCTGAACAGGCCGAGTTGCTTAGTAATTGATCCGTCAATATTGTTCCAGATGATAGCAGCATTGAAACGAATACTGAATTTATCTATGTATTATGTCTTATGAACAAGTGACTCAACAAACAGTAACAAAACAACACTGCTGATATCCCTATAATTGCAATCTCTACAGTATTCTTTCATTTTTTCTACACAACCCTCTTTTATACAAACTTGCACCATGACGCTTTGATTCGCTTGCTTTGGGTGGTTCTGACCCATGTGTCTTTTTATTGTTTTTTTTGGTCACAATTTTCCTATCTTTGTGCTTTCTTTTCAAATTTTCACTCATTATCTCACGAGGCAATCATATCTTTTAATTTGTAGACAGCTGACTCCTGTAACACAGGCTCCTACAATTTTCCAAGAATTTGATCTTAGATACAAAATCAGTTAACTCAAACTGTCTTAGTTCGAACTCCAGCGAATTCGAACTGTTTTTTCGTATTCCATCAGACTTCCAATCAATGGGATTAAATAGTATGATAAAAGACTAGTCCGTGACGTCGGTATCTCACAATTTTCCACAACGTACAACTTCAAATATTTACCAGGCATGTGTTTTTAAGAGCTAACTATTGGCAACAAGAATGAAGCTATATGTACTTGCCTTCCTTTCCTCGGAAGCGCTCCTGATCGTATCGATTATAAGCAACTGGAGTAGCAGGTTTGCGTCTTGGCAGCTCCTAAAGTAAGCAATGGTATTAGTAGCTGAAAATTAAGTTGTTTACTATGCCTGATATACTTGAATGCTTAGATTAATACATGTACGAGCCATATAAAACTCTTTTTGCCAGTTTTGCCCAGGATAGGAGACATTACAGTGGGCTCGAGGTAGGTAATGCGCAAACAAAAGAAAAACCAAAAGCCAATCACACGCAGATTCAGCGCAGATATGTCAATCAAAATTTTTGTATGTGAGTTGACAACCCTTTCAACTGCGAGGACACCACATGTTACCTACCCGAGATTATCCAAGGTTATCTTAATCATATTTTAACTCCAAAGCTACATCCTAGCCAGATCTTGATATTAAGAAATAACGTTACTGAGCTATTCCGTTCCAACTCTCAAAACCAACAAATTTTGAACAGAATATCTTCTTTGGTCATTTAATCTTTTCACTAATCTGTGTTGCTAGTCCATTAAGC
This sequence comes from Hydrozoanthus tunicans, assembly GCA_026413305.1. NCBI lineage: Eukaryota > Metazoa > Cnidaria > Anthozoa > Zoantharia > Hydrozoanthidae > Hydrozoanthus > Hydrozoanthus tunicans. The sequence goes on along the minus strand of JAOBAT010072980.1, from coordinate 4,999 downwards.
CACCGCTTTACCTAAAATCTATACATATACTGGTTTGTGCAGGTAAAAAAGGAGGGTAAAGCATGTCCTGACCGTCGGGCTATCTTTAGTTCTAATCCCTAATAGTGTTTAGCATTTTATCCCTGGTGGGATAGTCCAGTGTGCAAACTTGGCTCTGGAGGTAGGACCTCTGAGTGCCAAACATGAGGCCACAGGTCGACGGCTATAAACCGTTTGAGCGGCCTTCTGTCGCAAGGCTATCATCCATGGACTGAGATGCTTAGCTGTTGGTCTAGTCTCCAAATACTGTCCAGGGGGACTTAAAAGAACCCAAACATTATTTTCTTAAGAGTAGGGCTGGACCAGGTGTTTGATTGGTTTGACAAAGAAGCGCCATCTTAGCGGAACTGTCAACAAAACCGTTCTTTTCATCATTGTTACTAGAAGTTACCAAATGGTAATGAAGTGCTGCAAGATCATTTTTATTGCTGACACTGGAGATGTTTATATTAGTACGGATCCTTACTCTTAATTCTCAAAATGCATATTTTGGAATATCACTTGTAACAGATCTGCAATAATTCCGGTTGCAATAAATTGATGTTTTTCGAACACAGTGGAAAAAATTACTTAAAACTGGTGAGCTTGTCACTTCAATAACTCTGATCAGTTTGTTTTCATTGAAGGATAATATCCATGTTGCAATCGATTTACAATGTAGTTCTGGAATGAATGGCAGTTCAATATTAACAGTCACATTTTCTTGAAACAACAAAGGGTGACAGCAAGGCAGCTTTGTTATCTTCAATTGCTTCATAGCTCATATTGGCTGAATTTTTTTTATATTGGAGACTGAAATATCTTTCATCTTAGGTGACTTTTCTGCCTCGTAAAGTTAAACACAAAGATTAGACGAGCCGCACTAGTTTGTTCCAAGACTGGCTGGTCATGATCACAGGGAACCCATCTCAAACATGTTGCAACTACTGTTAACTGCTTTTATTATTTAAAAGTCAAACTTACTGGCACTGAGACAGAGCCTTGAGGCTGCTGGAGTTTATGTTTGCCTTCCTCCTGAGCTCTCACTGATTGCAGAATTGCCAGAATGTTTTTCAAGAATTGCTAAAAGACAAGAAGATATTAATCAAGTGACAACAAAACTCCCGTTTGAAAAAAAGTAGAATTCAATAACTTTGAATACAAAAATTTTTGGTTCAGACTATCAAATTTTCGGACAACAACGAAAACAAGGACCAAAAATTTAACTTCTGAACAGTAGTTTCAAAAAGTTGCTTAATTACCGACTTAATATCACAAGATTTTGAGGGAGGCCTAGAGTGGTGAGGGACCCATTTTTAAATAATAGTTTTAAAAGCAGGTTCATCGTCTTCTAATACAATGACAGTTTCCTGGAAGTTGACGAGTTCCTTCTATGGGTTTGTCTCATCCTTTGAATCAAACTGTTTCATTACTCTTGACGTGTTCCGTCGGCGTTTTTTGTAAACTAAAAATAGTAGACTGAAGCTTCAATAGTTGCGACGTTTTTTTCTTAGCGTTGTTTCTAAAGCAAGTCAGTTTAATTGAACAGTTTTTAAAGTGTTTTAATAAGTATCGTTTGTCCGAAATTCACCGGCAAAAAAGTCCCAGAGTTTAAGGTCCGAAAATTTTCGTACTAAGCCTTAAAATTTCATACAAAGTCTAAGTTTTCAAAAAGTAGTAAAAAAGTACTTTTCCAGATGTCTGTAGGATTGTAGTTCTTGTGCGCAGCCGTCTCTCACGGCTAACAATATCTCTGGTAATATCAACTTCAGCATCAACAAAACTCCGATGAACCTAGAAAATTAAAAAAATAAATTTAGACCACTGGAGGTGAGTTAACATTAAATACATATCATTCTATAAAATAATTATGCAAAAGTCTATGTAGTGAAAGATCTACTGTCTCTCGATGTGTGTCGTTGAGGATCACGTTTTGACTTCTTATCACTAGCTTTTTCCAGGTGGTGTGTAGACTTTAATCTTCATTCACAATGAATAATCTCTTTCATTTATGAAAAAGTCGTTTTAAAGTTCCCTTTAATTAGCCTTACAGTTTTGTTAGAGCACTTAAAATCGTCTTATTGATTTAGTTTTACTGACTTACAAACTAAGCCTTTTATTATTCTTCAATGTTAACGAGGAACTGATGAACATTTCATTTGAGTCTTGTAATAAAGCCAATAATGTCACAACAAAAACTGATCACTCGACAGTTAGTTTTCACAAATAAACAACCCTTTAATTCAACCTAAAAAATGGTCAAACATACAAACCAGACTCTTTACAGCAGCTACACAGCTATAAGCTAATAAGTCCTTTCAACTTGAGCTCTGGCATTTTTTCCTAATTTATTAACTTTATTCATTTGGTCATAACAAGGAGACAATAAATTCTTGCTACTCAGAGCACACATTTTAAATCAAAGACATTATCTGTTACAGGTAATACTTGGATAACTCAAAACCAATGCTTATTAAAAAAAATTCAATTTTCCTGGGCAGGACTTGATCATGTTAAACACCAAATCAATCAACTTGAACTTGGTGAATTCAAACCCCTACAAATTCAAAGTGTTTTTCTTTCCTGTGGAGTTCAAATTAACATGTTCATATTGTACTTAAATGGTTTACAAGGCATCTTTATATTTAAAAGTGGACTTGAATGGCAAGCAGGTTACGAACTTGCTGCTGACAGCTCATAACACACTGTTGTTGCCTTCTGGTTGCACTTGAGTATTAAATAGACAAAAGTTAATAGCTCATAGAGAATGAGGTAGCTATTTAAGGTATCATTTAGCAATTATTGTCAATTCATTGATGGCATCCACTTACAAGATTTCCTTCGTCTAGGTCATCATCAACTTTAATTGTTTTTCTTTTTGTAGCCAGACGTTTTGCTTTGATAGCAGCAATCTTCTCCACTGACATAGCATCGCTCAGGGATCTGTAGTCATTGCAAACAGCAGTTGGTTGTTATAAAACTATCACTATTAAAACAAAACTTTTTATCTTTGAAATACATAGTTATGATCAGGGAACCAATAAAATTAATGTGCAGTGCACTTGAGCTGGTGGGCAACCAGGGTAAGGCCAGATGTTAGTTAATATTAATTAAATGAATGTAGGAAATCCAGCTCATTAAAGTGGAGAGGTTGGTGTAGTGGTAAGATTTCTGCCTCCCAACCCTGAGGTCTTTGGTTTGATCCTCTGCCTGGTTAGGGGTTGACTATCTGGGTGACCTTCTTTCCTGCAAACTAAAAGTCCACTTGGCTTTCCAACCTTCCGGAATTGGTAAATTGAGTAGTGACCACTTTAAAGGGGGTACCATGTGTGCCTAATAATTTATATGCCTCAAACTTCATCTGCAGTAAAACTAAAATCAAAATGTTCAACTCAAATGTGAAAGCAGTTCTTCCCTATTACTCAGAAATTTGGCAAGTGACCAAATATTCCATGAAGACCTTGCAAACCTTCATAAATTGTTTTCTCAGGAACATTTTGAGGATCTATTGGCCAAACACCATTCGAAATGAAGACCTCTGGGCAGTGTTGTTAAAAAGATGATTAGCCCTAATCCTGGCTTTAACTCCTCAAAAAACCTATTGGTTGTGAAGGTATGTAATTAATCCTGCATTAGGGTTAATCCACCTTGGAACAACTCGTCCAAAGAGTACAACCCAACAAAACCCAATCGAAAAAGAATTGAGACAGAGAAAATTGCAGCAATGGATTGGACACACCCGGAGATTCATTCCAAGCACTCAGCGCCAAGCACTCAGGTAGAACTCGCAGGGCAACAGAACACAAGGAAGACTGAGGAAGATGAGTGGGGCTGAGATGAGGACTGCTAAATGGACTGGGCACAACTCAGAAGCACTGCTTAGGACAGGGAGAAGAGGAGGAGGGATGTCGCCATATTTTCAGTTTCCTTTGATAGTTAATATCAAAATTGGGACATTTATTGTTTTCTGAGTATCTTCATATCTTCATACAACTGGCCCTCAGCCTCAAATATTACATCATATTGTGGGGTATTGCTAAATTCTCCCAGCCACATATTTCATTTTTATTTACCAGGTTTGATGAATTTTACTTTTCATCTTCTGTCAGTATAGATTTATGTTTGATCAATTTCTATTTTCTCATTACCAAAAGTATTGTATTGCATGAGTTAGTGGAGAGAAGTTATCTATGTTTATAAAATTCTAAATTGGCTGCAGGGGCTCAGTCTCACCTGATCTGCTCTGTTGTAACTGTTCCTTCTTTGTGGCCTTTGAGTCGATCTTCCAGTCTCAGCTATAAAGATAAGTAGAGTCAATTTTGATGGGATTCTGAGATCTTATTGATTATGGTTCAAAACGAGCAAGCCTGTGTGTTTCACTTGTGTGTTGTTTTCAGAGAGCTTTAAACAATGGACTGTAAATGAAATTGATCAGAAGTTCTGACTTAAACTAGCATAATTGTATAGTTAACTAGTTTGATTTATAGATAATATAGATAAAGCATACAGTACTACTAACAACAAACCATGTTTTCTTTCCATAAAAGCTTTAAAAGACACTTTGGACCGTTTTTCTGTACTCTGTTGGAAACACTTGGGAATGTTGAGGTATTTTAAAGCAACTTACTGATGATGTCATTTATGATTCTATCCAGATTCAGAAAATGGTCCTCAGCCAATAAGAGCTCATGTTTTACTGAATTTATTTTATAAATTTATTGAACAGTTTCAAGACAGCTAGTCATGAACCTTATCCTTATAAGTTTTTAAATTTCAAAGTAGTAAAATCTCAACAAAATTACAAAGAAAAATGAACTTTTTAGGTTTTGAAGCAATGATTTTAACCCTTTAAACCCTAAGAGTGCCCAAAGATAAGTTTGTAAATTCTCCCAAATTAAGTCCATAGTGCCCAAAGATGAGTTTGTAAATTCTCCCAAATTAAGTCCATAGTATTCCTATGAGAAGTTTGGGAGAATTTCTT